>SZWC01001018.1:159814-167358 GCA_023375785.1 Penium margaritaceum
AGTTAGTGGCTGCAACGATACACGCCCTAACTCAATTTCCCGATATTCTCAATGGCCTGGGGAGGGGGGGGGGATCTCAACTACTTGATGACCGTTCTGTAGTCAGTTCTCCCCTCTATTTGATAACTCTTTTTTTACATCGACATCGTTGATCATCGACGACCGGCGTTGGTGGTGCATAGATCTGCACTCGACTTCAAATGCACAAGTTTCTTTTTTTTTTCTCCATCACACAAACATTCATACACTGACCAGCTACACTATGCCAATACACTTGAGGCCTTTGGGGGGGGGAGAGAGATTGAGCCCCGATGCTGACGCCCCCCCCCTCCCTAAAATAAAAAGTGAATTTGGGGGGTGTATATGGTAAGTGTATCTGATGGATAAGAACAAGACACTAAAGTACTAGACAATAGTGAATAAATTTTAGAGTCGCAACGATACACACCCTGATACAAGTCCCCAATACATACTGGCCTCGGGAGATGGGGGCAGGGGGCTCTCAACTATATGGTGATTATTTCATAACAAGTTCTCCCCTCCATACAGGAACTATTTTGTTACATTGACATCATCGAACGTTGACGATCGGCGGTGGCGGTGCTTAGATGTGCAAACGACTTCAAATGCACAAGTGTTTTCGTTCATTTGCCTATCGCACAAATTTTATACACTCACAAGCTACACGTTTCCAACACACTCGTGCATTTTGAGGGGGGGGCGGGGCGATATCAAGAATCAACACTTACCCGCCCCCCCCCCCTTCCCACAGTAAAATGTGTATTAGGAAAGTTTACATCTTGCATGTATCTAACGAACATGTAAAGAAACATAATGATGTGTTTACACTAGTGATCTAAGTACGTAGTCACAACAATACATGACCCTATACAATACACACGATGGCTGGGGGACGGGGAGAGGGAGTCCAATAGCGAGAGAGCGAGATAAAGAGTTTGGTAGATATTGTAAACAAAAAAAAAAGAACGATGGCAACGTTTTAGTCGATAGTATGTTTAAGGTGTGTATGTTCCGTTCGTGTGTCTCCAAATGAATACACAGGAAGTCCTAAGACAAGAATACATCTACTAACACAGGCAAACATTTTGTCTTACACTTTATTTGCGGTTTTTTTTTTTTTTCATTCCGATTTCATGCCTAGCGGGAGGGCCGGTTCAGCCCTCCCTCCTTGCTGAAGCGAGGGGTGGTTGCGCACCACCCCTCGCGTCAGCGAGCGCTGGCCGATGGCCAGCACTTCGCTGGCCGCCAGCCTGCTCACTGCCGGCCGGCCACCAGCCGGCCAACCGCCAGCCACTGATCGCGGCCAATGCCCAATCGAAGAATGAGGGGCCACGAGGGCCTCAAGGGCGAGGCCTCGTGGCCTTGTGCCCTTACCCTTGTTTGCCCTCCTTGCAAGCGAGCGACCGAGGACTAGGGAGGGGAACTAGAGGTGAGAGATCCTAGCACAAAATTGCCATCGTGCCTCGCACAAGACGATTTTTCGCCAGAACGTCAAAAACATAAATTGAAGTTCGTTTGTGACAACATTTGACATAAAGTAATGGAATAACTTGTGCGAACACACGATTTTGAGGTAAAAATCCCCGGTTTGGGTCCCAAAACCAGGGATAAGACTAAAAACGGAAATGGGCCTCCGAAGACTCAAAATATTTGATTCTCCCTGCTCTGGGTCGTTGATGACAATTGCCCCTCAGTCCTACAAAGGGGGAAAACCTTTGACGCGGACTGAGAACGCCATTCTGCAAACTTCGACGATGAATTCAGAGCAAGAGCTAGAGACTCAACCCATTACAGTGGTTCTCAGAACCAGACAGCCCCCGTGACTATGGGTTCGACAGAAACGGTGGCTACATCGTATATAAAATGCCGCCAGCAGTTGCAAGCAGCAGTAAAAATGCCAAAAGGGACTATGGCATCTATTCTTCATGGATTAAAGTGCCGTACAGTGTATTGGAGAGCTGGGAAAAGGATTTTCTTGGGGGAGCCTCTCCCTTCTAACCTCTCCCCACTTCCAGGGAGCTAGGAGGATTTTTGTGGGATGGGGGTGGTCCCCATCCCCAAAAACCACCAAATCCTCCCCATGTACAAGACTCCTTCTTCCCTCTCTCATCCAAAAACTGGGGCAACTTCCTTTGTCAAGATCAGGGACACTCACGACCTGAGAGCACCCTAAAAAGAAGGAGGGTGTCACCTTGAAGGGTTTTGACCACACTCCAATGCCGCCGGCTCAAGGGAGACCAAGAATGCGAGGGGCATCAAGGAGCGTGATGAGAAGGCTTAGGAAGACAAGGAGGTAGAAGAAATAGTGAAACAATTTCTAGGAGTTTTTAGAATTCTTCTTTACACTTCTTGCTCTTGTTTTGTGAGCGACACTCATGTCCCTTGTCATTTCCTTGTCTTGTAACTTTCTCTTTTGCTAGATTCTAGTCACTACCATTTGCCGTGAGTCACGGCTTAGGAAGACTAGTTTTGAAAATCCACGCCCTTGTGCCGACGTGGCACCCTAGGAGAATAGATTATAACTGCCTCACCGATCATGAGAGCAAGGAGATTGTGGGAGGTGATCCCTCCTCAAAGTTTTAGGATGATCCCCACAACGACTTTCACGTGCTAGTTAAACGGGCAACGAGATGGCAAGTGCCAGACCTTCAAAGACCAACAAGGGCAAGGTGGTGACGGCCTCACCACATGCCCTTGGCGGACTCCAAATGTTCGGAGCTGCCACCGTTAGCACGGTTGCCAAACCATAAGCAACCGCATCACCAAAGGCAACCAGTGCCAACCTCGGTGACACTAAGAAGCGTGTGGAGGCCAGAAAACGTGCTCGATGAGCACGTTGAGGTACACGTCGGCAACCCCCACGCGACAGACGACGCGTTGGAGGAGGATAACTCGGGAGGGGACCCCGACAAAGAGCACAATGCCAATGATGGTGAAGGCGATGAGGATCACGTTCATTGACATCATTGTGTGCCAAACTTGAGTCAATTGCTCAAGAAGGGCAAGGCGCTCGTCGCATTGGTTGAAGTTGCCCACAGTAGCAAGGTTGCCAAGGGCAACAAAGGCGCCGAAAGTAGCCACACGAGAAGTTTTGACAAGAACAAGTTGGACGGTGTCACTGCAAAGGCAATTCGCCATTACCCCCACAGGCTTGTGGAGTTTGCTGTAGAGGTGGGGGGCCAACTCAAGATCACCACCGACGGTGGAGGTACCGCACCTCTTGGAGGAGTGGAGGCACACCCCCCTTCCTATGATGTGGTTGCAATGGAACATCACAGTGCCCACGCAAGCGTCATTGCTGAAGATCACCTCCTCCAAAAGGTGGGACTCATTGGAGGCATGTACGCGAACCGTACCCTCCTATTGTGGGTAAAGGTGCACGGACAGTGTGAGGCCTTGGAGGCTATTGTCAATGCTCTGAGGACATCAGAGCTCAAGTTCATGTTTGCCAATCTGCTGGCCCACGTCAAGCAGAGCATCACGGACCTTGACCGTGATTGCCAGCTGCAATACCTGGCCGCCCATGAGGCAAGCTGCCGATGCAACAACTTCAACTAGGCATTACAGAGTGTGACCCAGGTGCGGATGCAACAGCAAGTGCAGTGCACCGCACCGGCTAATGCCACTGCCGGTGGTAGCGACAACTTGCCTACCTTGACAAATTCAAGGCCGGTCATGAACACATCCTTCCTTCATAGTGTGGAGATCTTTCGGAAGGACGTGAAACTGACCGACTGGCAGAATCGCATGGAGCACATTCTACGTGTCCACAAGGCTCCACTCAGCCAGTGGGGCGACCTTGCAACGATGCAGCTTGAAGACAAGCTCTTCAAGTATGTGGTGAAGGAGTCGACTGCACAACAACTGCACCTCAAGTGGCAACCCATGCCGTGGGAGGCCTTCTGCACGATCATGCCTAAGAATTGTACCCTTCCATAAAATCAAGGACTTGAGGCAGCCGGGTGGCTCCCTTGAAACCTACTTGAGCGAGTTCGCCGCACTTCTGGAGGAAGCCAAAAGTTTCATGAAGAGCGATGGTACTCAGACCTTCAAGTACCCAGAGGACATGCTCTTGGAGAACTTGTGTGACGGTCTTGCCAACAAGAAGCTGTAGGACAAGACCACAACAATGGCAAACAGCCATTCTTGAACAAGCTGGAGGGTGTTGCAGGACCACATGAGTGAGGTGTATTCGGCAAACCCGAAGCACTTCTCAGACGCATAGTCAAACACGAGTGCAGAGCAAGGCCGCGACATGCGCATGGACGTTGCAGGGCTTAGCGGGGCCGGGCTAAAGGCAAGTAGCCTGCAAACCCTCTAGTCAAGAAGACTGGCCGGTACAAGACCCCCGAACCACAAGCGCAACGGCGACAATGACGAGCTGCAAGCGATGCGTAAGCATCACAACACATCATTCTGTGACAAACGTTTCCACAACTGTATGCAGCCTAGTCACTTTGGGGCTCAGTGCCCTGAGGCTGCTGGTGGTGGACAAGCATCTACGGCGTTAGCCGCAGCAGCAACAGCACCTCGTGGGGAGGGTGCAGCAAGAGGCCACGGACTAGGCCGTGGATAGGGTCGCCGTCGCTGCACTTGGCCCGGCCATGGTAACGGACAAGGTCGTTGGGTGGGTTTCCCCAACCCATGAGTGACGTTAGTGAGGACCACTCAAGGGAAAAACTGGAACACGAGTGAGGGATCATGTTTTCAGACAAGGATGTTAAACAATTTGAGTTTTTGGCGATTTCAAATTTCTTTGTTTTTTTTCTCCCCTCTCATTGAACCTCATTGTGCACTTCTTGATCAACATTGCCCATGAAATCTTGCATCATCGCACGAGATGCATGAACAAACCTGCTTAGTGGTGGTGACACCGACCACTGATGAAGAGTTTTGTAGCACAATGATTGAAGCAAACGTCCTCAAAGCGATGAGTTCAATCAGGTTTGCGGTCAACACTTTCAACCTAGTGAAATCTAAAGACTGGAAGGTGCTATCCAAATTCACATGTGCCCACAAGATGACAACTTGAGTATGTGAATCATGGGAGCCACGGAGTCTGCCGTCTAGATCATGTGTTTTTCACAAACTTGGCTTGTCATCATCGAGCCTGTTCACTCGAAAGAGTAGAGGAAACATGACGATGCAATTCTAAGGACACCTAGTTGGTGCTCCCGTGGACGTACTTGCTGACACCAGAGGAAATGACTCCTTTGTTAGCCTTGACTTTACTTGACAGGTTGGCCTGAAGTACAAGCCATTGAATGGCGCAATTATCGTCGGTGACAACCGTACGGTACCCATGATCGGTACTTGAAAAGCAAAACATTTTTATTCAAGAGCACATAGACAGTTTCACGTTGAAGGTAATCAACCTTCTTGACCCGTTTTACGTGGTGCTAGGCAATCTTTCACTTTGTGAAAACAAGGCTCTAATGTACTTTGAATCGAAGTTTCTCATCCCCCAAAAAGGACGGCGTCGCTTTACGTTGATTCCGAGTATGAAATTATCGCCGACCTGACTCAAAGTCCATGCCAACTTGTCGGTGATGTAGGTCAAGAGACGTATTCGACAAGGTTGTAGATACTTCTTGGCTCTGTTGCAGAAAGTGGAAGACAACATGAAGGAAGACGTTCCACAAGAGATCAAATCTCTTTTGGCCCAGTGCTCGGATGTATTCCAAGACCTACCGGCTGGGCTTCCACCAGAAAGATACATGGGCCACACGATTCCGCTGCAACCAGAGACGACTCCTCCATTCAGACCCATGTATTGCCTTAGTCCAACAGAGAGACAACAGGCCAAATGCCAAATTAAAGCGTACTTTGTAAAAGGATGGATCAAGCCAAGTAGCTCGTCATATGGTGTGTTGATCCTTCTTGTAAAAGAAAGGACGGTGGTTTACACATGTGCGTGGATTGTCGGGAGTTGAACAAGCTAACGGTGAAAAATCAATTTTCGTTACCGCGGATTGAGGACCTTTTCTACCAAATCCAAGGGGCAAGAGTATTTTCATTCTTGGATTTGTCTCAAGGGTACCATCAAATCCGCATCACAGAAGATGATGTGCCCAAAATCGCATTTTGAACGCACATGGGACACTATTGATTTCTAGTGTTATGCTTTGGGTCCACAAATGCCCTTGACAATCTTCCAAGGAGATATGAAGCGAACGTTCGCCAAGCAATTCGGTTGGTTTGTCTTGGTTTACCTAGACGACATCTTGGTTTTTTCCAAATTGATGGAAGAGCACATAGAACATCTGCGCCAAGTCCTCATAATCCTTTGGGAACAGAAGTTCTATGCAAAAGTGAGCAAGGGTAAGTTTGCACAAGATGAGCTCAAATACCTTGGACACATCGTCAGCAAGGACGGTATTTGTGTCAACCCACGAAAGTTCCAAGCCGTTATAGACTGGCCACGCTCGGTAAATGTTGGGCAGATTCAGTCTTTCCTTGGTCTTGCAAACTACTTTCAATCCCTTTACAAGGGTATTCGACCTTGGTAGCACTGCTAACCAAGCTCACACAATTAGACCTGCATTAGGAATGGACATCTGATTATAAGAATGCTTTTCTCAAAGTCAAAAAGCTTCTATCCACAGTGCCCGTCCGAGCTCTTCTGGATCCATTGCAACCGTGAGAGGTTCGATGTGATGCGTCAGAAGTAGTACTCAGAGCCGTCCTCATGCACAACGGTCACCGAGTTGCATGTGAGAGTTGGAAGCTCATCCCCGTGGAAACGTGGTATACGACTAGAGATCAAGAGCTCCTTGCGGTACTACACGCTTTCAAGATGTGGAGTTGCTACCTCGAGGGTGCTGAAGGGGGTGTGATGGTCGTGACCGACCATAATCCATTGGTGTTTATCCAAACGCAACCAAACAAGTCAAGATAACAGGCGCGTTGGAGCGAATTCCTGAGCAGATCTGCGTTCACATGGGAATATCAACCAAGACGCATTAATGTGGCCGATCTTGTAAGCCGACAGCCTGTGGAAATTAAAGCAACCACTAAGGTCAGTGGGTTTTTGTATGGCCATTGTAACAACAACATAACAAACACCACATCCCCATGAACCTGTACGGCAACCACCACGAGCGATTACTCATTACAACGGTTTTGTAAGCGGGAACCGGATGGGATAATCTGTGGATTCTTAGTGTCGAGACTCTCATAACTTGGACAAGTACGGATTGGTGGAGGTCGCAGTAATGTTTTGGCACGGAGAAAAAGTTGTTGTACCCAACTCGGGAGACCTTCGAGCAAAGATTATCTCCCAGTTCCACGATTCGCCGGTCGCAAGTCATGTGGGACCTCGAAAGACCAGACAAGCACTCTCATACCACTATTGGTGACCTGGATGGAGTGTCGATGTCCGTAAGTATTGCAAAACATGCGACCCATGTCTTCAGAAAAAGGCTAGTAACAAGAAGCCTACTAGACTCCTCCAATTGCTTCTCATCCCTGGGACTCTATGGGAGTACGTCGGCATGGACTTCATTACAGGTCTTCCCACAGAC
>SZWC01001018.1:176180-194848 GCA_023375785.1 Penium margaritaceum
GGGGGGGGGCATGAGGGCTAGCTGCCTCCCACGAAAAACGATCCTCGACGTTGCCGCGAAGGGGGGTTGGCAGCAGAAGGTCCGTAGCTTCGAGGCTTACGCCAGGGAGAGGGAGCGGGTAGATGGGATGGTATGGCTAAGCGGACGGGAAGGGAGGCGCCGGGGGAACGAAGGGCTCCCGAGGCACGCAAGCAGTGGCAGCGGTGGAGGTGGAGGGGGCTCGGGAGTCGGCGTGCAGAGGGAGCGCCTTCCGTTCGGTTCAATCGTATATTCGATCTTTTTCGTTTTAACAATTCACAGTCGTAAGTGCGACAGTAGATGCAGTTTGATCGAGAAACAACGATATCTCGATGAGAGTCGTTGACCTATTTCATGCCATTTGCTTTACCCTTTCTTGTTGCCTCACGGATTTTTTTATTCTCTGCCCACCCCCTTCCAAGGCGGCAATCAAGTGCGCTTATCTGGAAGAAAACTCTCTGACCGCCAACTTCTTGAGGCTGATGTCAATGTTGGCCATGAGCCAGAGGTACCATTCGAGACCGGAAGTCAGGTGCGCAGAAATTCAAACATACCCACTTTTTCTATGAAAATCATTGATCCTCCCATCTGACGCCGCGATTGCTACACCAGTAACATGTCCATGCACATTCATGTTTGGGGTTACGTAGTAACCCTATGCAATCGGTTCGGTATCCAAGGATTAACGCTGACGTCAGAAAATCCGCTACACAAGGACTTCCACGACGGCAATTCTGTCTGCGGTCGGTGTTTATGTCCACCAACAGCCCATCGAGTATTTTTTTCCAGCACTTCTGTCGCGCCCGGAAGACAGGCCCTCTCTGAGCGCGATTTTCCTTGCGGAAGCGACTCCCAGTCCGAGAAGTACGTGCAAATCGGACAGACTTCGCGTAGCAACCAGGGTTTTTTCCGAGACAGATACCGGACATCGCAAGCAAGCACTTGACTGCACCGACGACGACTTCTCGGAAAGGAGGGGAAGGTCGAGCAAAACTCGTTTCCAAGGCAGATAACATGTTTGAACCCGGCTTCAGTCTATTACTACATAACCCCAATGCAAGCCTGCGTGCAGCCAATGCCACTAGCTTTTTGTTTTTCTTGTGTGGTAAATTTTGGTTAACAAGAAGCAACATGCAAATGCCGCCCTTGAGCGGCACATCAACGGGGTATGAAAACATGCAAAACCCGCCACCCACAGCACGAGGACAGGAAGAGCAAGGAAACAAGCATGAAGGACTGAGGAGACTCTCCTCGCCATCCAACAACACCATGTAGCATAAATCAGACAGCGTAACAGGGCAGAGGGGCCACAGCCGCATCGGTTCAATAAGCCTGACACTACCCAACGTCAGGTCCAGTCCCCCATGCCACAAGCCAAATTCACAAAGAACATGACACTGCTGCCGAATCCCAGCAATGGAGAGCCGCTCCGCAAACAATGAAGTAAGTCAACACACAGTGTGCAGAGTGTATAGGTGCAGTAGTAGTTGCAAGACATGAAGCGATAGTGGTCAAGAATCGCAGTCACGGGCCACCGTAGTGGTGCCCGTCGGGAGCGAGCGAGCGAGTAGCGAGCGAGCGAGCAGCGAGCTCGCTTTCGCTCGCTCCCGGGCGAGCTCGTGGCTCGAACCACCACCTGCTCTTGGGTTATTGCCTAGGCCACACAGGAACAACCTGGGTATCTGTCCTAAACACTAGACAAAANAGTGTGCAGAGTGTATAGGTGCAGTAGTAGTTGCAAGACATGAAGCGATAGTGGTCAAGAATCGCAGTCACGGGCCACCGTAGTGGTGCCCGTCGGGAGCGAGCGAGCGAGCAGCGAGCTCGCTTTCGCTCGCTCCCGGGCGAGCTCGTGGCTCGAACCACCACCTGCTCTTGGGTTATTGCCTAGGCCACACAGGAACAACCTGGGTATCTGTCCTAAACACTAGACAAAACTAGCTTGAGTCAACGACCCAATATGTCCACACAAAACAGGCACATCAAGATCAGTTTCAGCATGCTTGCGAGGTGAAAGAATACGCCGACGGAGGGGTCCAGCTCGAAGTGCAGTCTCTTCTCTGGTCAATCACCTGCACAGGTGTGGTGGGTGTGCAGCAAGGCCAGAGGTAACCACGTCGAGACTTACACATAAACCAACACCAACCACCCCGGCTGATCAGCCTCACTACGCTTGCCCCGACCCCTCTCGAGGCACAACGCTGCCAAGCAACACATGAAGCACCAAAAATCCGGGCCAAGACCGCCGAAGGTCTCCCAAGACACAGTGCGCACCCGGTACCCTGGTAGCTGCCCAAGGGAAGTCTTGTAGTGTTTCTCCTTCACAGCCTCCGCCATCGGTAGAGCCTGCCCCTCCTCCTTCACCTTCTCGAACTAGGCGGCCACGGTGATGACGTCCACCACCCACACCGTGCCCTGGGCTGAGTCAAACACGAGGACATCTGGCCGTAGCCCTCCTGGCAACAAGCCCTCCGGCTCCACCATCGCACAGAGGGAATACCCCCGGGCCGGGATTCCCGGCAAATCTCCGCCAATTTGTCTCGTATGGCATGGTGGGCGTGAATAATTGGCCCTAAACCACCACGGAGCGTGACCTCCGCCGACAGGAGCCCATGACCACCATGGATGTGAGAAGATGCGTGGAAGCTTCTTGGCGACACAGCCGCCGACAAGGCGTCAGTGCCTGGTTAGACGACGACGACAGTCACAAGTCGTGCACACAACGACAAGGGTCTGGCTAGGAGACATGAGGGAAAGTGTCAGAATGCTTCAATAGCATTTGCAGAGAGAAATGAAAAACGACAAGTCCATGGCATAAGTACCTGTCGCGGCGCACAGCAGGCGTTGCATGTGGTAACGCATGATCTATCCTAAAACCAGCCCAAAACCATTGTTTTGGCCGTAACTGTGTGCAGACATGTCAGATAGCTACACCGTCTGAACCTCCACGTGCGGGATCACAAGCCAAATGCTATGACTTGTCACATGCATGCATCCGGCATCAAATAGTTGAAACACAATGCAAAAACATGCAGACCGGGCCCACGGCCAGTCCATTGATTAACTCTTGCGTGCTGCAAGAAAACTGGAGAAGGTTCCGAGTAGCGTCTAGAGCTCTGGAACGGTCGTCGGTCAACTCCAAGCTAGTAGTCTGCCACCGGATGGCGCACTGGTACCACCATGGTCTGCCTCAAGAATCTGCACGAGTATGGACACGACCGAGTGGTCACACTAAACTGTACAGGTCCACAGGAACGTCACAAATCACAACACTCCCCCATGACCCGATGGTACGCATGTCCATACTCGTGCACCACTGAGACAAGTACTACAACCAGTGCAACGACAGATGTGACATGGACACAGACACACCCCACACTCAACCACTCTCAGGCAAGGGGCGCAGCCCAACAAAACGAATGGCCACCAGGAACTTTTCACGTGCTAGGGCCTCTGTCAAGAAGTCAGCACGCTGTATGTCAGTGCCAACCCAAATGACGGAGATCACATCTCGCTCCACAAGATCACGCACAAAGTGATGGTCAACCGAAATGTGCTTCATGTGAGCATGAAAGACACCAGGGTTCTCGACAATGGCAAGAGCACTCTGGTTGTCGCAATGAAAGACAATGGCAGGTATTGACTTACCCAGCTCAAGGAACAAGCGCTGCAACCATACCGCCTGAATAGCCCCTACACTCAAAGCAACATACTCTGCCTCCGATGAGCTACGTGCAATGTAGCCCTGCTTCCCGCTACGCCAGGACATTACGGTACCACAGAGCAGGAACATGTAACCGGTGCAAATGTGTCCATCTGGATTCCAAGCACAGTCGCTGTTAGTGTAGCCGTCAAGGACAAGCGAACATTGCCGGCGAAAGTACAGTCCGAGGTACGGTGTGGAGACCACGTACCGCACCACTCATACACCTGTGTGAAGGGCTCTAGCACGTGGAGCCTGCAAAAACTAGCCAAGGAGGTTGACGGCAAAGGCAATGTCCGGACGTGTGGTAGTGGCGAGGTACATCAGAGGTCCAATGAGATGGAGGTACAAGGTCGCATCCACTTTCTCCCCCAGCTGTGTGGGATCGTCCATCTTTAGGGCATCCTGCCCCTCAGGCGTGAGAGGTGTGGAAGCCGTGGGCACTACGCGGAGGAGGTCGCTAAAGCGCTCTCCCACAACACGTGCGTATCAAGCCTGATGTAATAGAAGCGTCCGACGTCTACGGTCTCACACAATTTCCATGCCAAGAAACACCGCTATAGGACCAAGGTCCTTCATCATGTACGCAGTCTAGAGGACAGCCTTGGCCTCGTTCACGACATCCATTGAAGGAGACGCGATCAGAAGGTCATCGACATAGACCAAGATGGAGGTGAACCGCTCAGACGTCCGTTGGATGAAGAGAAAGGGATCTTCCTCGCTCTGTACATATCGTGCATGAGGCAGACTCACGAGTGATCTCCTGGTTCCAACAATGAGGAGACTTCTTGAGGCCGTACAAGGACTTGCACAAGCGCCAGAACTTGTCAGCGTCCTCAAAGCCAGGTGGCTGAGCCACGTAAATCTCCTCATCCAGAGAGCCATGGAGGAACGCATTGTTCACATCCATCAAGTGCAGTTCCCAGTCATGCTGTGCCACTACAACAAACAGAGCTTGAGCTGAGGTCAGACGGCCGTGAGGGGCAAAGGTCTAAGTCTAATCAATGCCCTCGATCTGAGAGTATCCCTTGAGGACCAAGCGAGCCTTGTGGCGTTCTAGTGAGCCATCCGGCTTCACTTTCTTATGAAAGACCCACTTGAACTGAATAGCCTTCCTCCCAGGTGGAAGGTCGACTAGCTCGTAAACTCCATACTCTTGGATGGCGCGAAGCTCATCCTCGCAGGCAGTACGCCAAGCGTCAGCATCCTAAGATGAGAAAGCTTCCCTCAGTGTGTCCTTGTCAGGTGCCATAGAGGGAGAGCTCTATGTGGCAAGAGCACACGCCTCGGTGCTAGGTTTGACGACCAAAAGATCAGCTGCTGTATCACATGCGATATGAAATTCGCGAGTGACAAGATCGTGCCCTATAGAATACACTGGATGTACCTCTGTGTGCGCCGTATGGACACTTAGGTCTTGGGCCTTTGTGCAGGGATCACCACTCGCGATGCTGCAAGTAGAGCGCATGGGTGTGGGACCAGAAACTCGCTGGGCTCCGAAGTCCAATGGTCTAAGACTACCGCCGGGCTCACATGAGTAACCTGGGCTTGAGGGGTGCACCTCAGGCTCGGGAACAAGCATGACCACAGCTGGGGAGGGTTGAGGCAAGGGAGCTGGTGATGCCGTACGAGGAGATGCGTGTGTGGGAGACATGGGACTCGGTGTGACAGTAGGAGCAGGTGAGGCAGGGCCACGCACAGAGACAAGAGTGCCGGTGGACACACGTACGGTCAGAGGAGTACGCACAAGAATAAGAACATGGATATCTATGGAGTGCGAGGGAACAGGGGTAGAAGCCGGCGGTGCTGGAGAGGTCTCTGGGCCGACAGCGATGATCGTTGGGTCATCAAGAGTCAAGGACCGCGAAGTGGAGGGAGCTCGAACGGACACATCACCCTCGCGAGAGGTGCACGCAGGCGCAGACTCCCCCATCCGTTAAGAAACCATACACGTACGAACATGCGTGACGGACAACGACCTCATCGATACCAGATCCTGGTAGGTGAGAGACTCAAAGAAGAGCACGCCGAGTGACTCGACAATGCAACGACGAGCAGGGTCCCAAAAGTGCCAGGCCTCCGATTGTGGGGAGATGCCTACGAAGGCACAAAAGCAACCTCGCGGTGAGACCTTGGACCCCCGCTAGTCCTCAGCGTACCACACAGCAGCTAAGGATCCCCAGACGCGAGCGAGGCGCAGGTCCGTATGGTGGCCAAACCAGAGCTCATACGTTGTGACGTGGTCCGGAAGGGGACTCTACGGGAGGTGGTTCCAGACCCAAGTCATGTAGGCGAATCCTTCAAAGGGAAGGTCTCTGGGAGACCACACTCAGACCGCATAGCGCAAACCGCGTCCTCCATGGTGTGGTTCCAGCGCTCAAAAACACCGTTTTACTAAGGAGTAGTAGGAACGGAGACCTGGTTAAAAATCTCGTAATCGGCTAAGAAGCTGTCCACCTCGCCAAGAAACTCGTAGCCGCGATCTGAGCGGAAAGTATGCAGTGTGTGGCGGGACTGACGCCCAGCCATCACTAGCTAGAGGCAAACCGGGAGAGCGGCGTCACTCTTCTGGCGCAGGCTGTAGACCCACCGCATCCGAGTGAACTCATGAGTTAGGGTCAAGACCTATCAACCCCGATCGGACAGAGACTCGACATGAAGGGGACTAAAAAGGTCTGAATGGACTAACTTGAGAGGGAAAAGTACATGAGAACGGGAGTCAGGGTAGGTGCAACGATGAATCTTACCCTGAGCGCAGGAGAGACAGTCGGTCTTGGGCGGCTTCTTGAAAGAAGCGGCGTCAAGATTGAGGTTGGATTGTGTCCGAATGAGCTTCAACATAGTGTCGGAGCCTACATGACAGAGGCGGCGATGAAGAAATTGCTGGTGCTCAGGAGACAAAACACCAGTGACAAAAACAAGAGCGGAAGGGGAGGGGGAGCAAGGAGCAGAAGTCCGAGAGACTCAATACCGGTCATCCACAACAGAGGCACGAAGAACAACGCCATGAGTGTCAATAGCAGTCACAGTTGCGGACTCTACAGTGTGCTCCACAGAGAGTCCCATCAGCGTGCAAGCATGTACAGAAAGCAAACTGAGCTCAAGGTCAGGCACAAATAGCACCTTGGAAAGATACTTGGAGCCTGACGGAACATCGAAACATATGACCCCAACACCCTGGACTGGCAAGGACTGACCACAGCTAGTGCGGACAGAACAAACAGACGCACCAGGGCCAAGAACAACAAAAATATTACGACGACAGGTCATGTGATGAGTGGCACCAGAATCGATGATCCAAGTGCCACCAGAATCACGACTGGAGGACGTCACTGTACAATGGGTAATGGAACAAACGGCCTCAGACGGACGCTGGATAGCAGGTGGGGAGGAACGGCCAAGGGGATAAACGTGAGACTAATGAATCCAATCTATACAGTTAGACCCGTCGTCATCATATGCCGACTGTTTCCCCCCACACGAGTCATCCTGAGCCACAAGAACAAAGAGAGAGACAGTCTGTGAACCACCCGACTGTGAAAACACACTCGCACCTCTTTGAATGTGAAGCGCGAGAAGGTGTCGGAGCTTGGCAATGGTGCGATCACGTGGGTCTAGGTCAATGCTGGTCGCCGGTGGTGAAGCGGGAACTGTAGCGGACGTGGTCGCCGCGCGCCCGGAGGATATGCTGCTTGACATAGACCATAGTACGTGCGCAGCCTGGAGCCCGCGATTAATCCGCGCCCAATCAAGCGGCTGCTGGCACTCGGTGTAACAGTGAGCGCCTCCAGAGTTGTAGCAGTGGAAAGAGCCTCCATTGCTACTGCCCGATGACGATTGCTGCTGTGACTGATGCTGGGCCGAGCCCAGCCTTCTGCGTCCCTTCTTCCCCTGTGCTCCTATCGCGAAACCCTGTGTCTGAGTCATTGTAATTAGGGTGGAAGGGGAGGAGGAGGACGTGGCAGAGGATGGAGAAGGAGTCTGCAGGAGGGGCGTCGGTGGTGATACGACCACTGCTATAGCAAGGGAGGTCTCTTGATGAGCCACGGCTGCCTCACGGGCGAAAATCACCTGAAGAAAGCGCTGGTGCACCCAAGGAAGAAGCTGTAGTGAGGCCGAAAAAGGCTCAAGCAAGGCGTCACTGTACCTTGTTAAGATGTCTGTGTGCTCATGGAAAACTTCACACATGATCGTGCGGAGCGCCCATGGCTGTGTACCTCCTAAGGTCCGAAGGCTCGTGTAGATGTGCATGGCGCGTCGCTAGTAGTCGGCTCTAGGCTCGGCCGGCCCCTGACGAAGGGAGTGAAAGGCACGAATGTCAGCGGTGCGCGTGGCGTGCATCTCTGCAGCAAGTAGGGATAATGCCAGCTCCCAACCCCCATGTGGATCAGTGTTAGTGCCTGTGCCGGCCTCGCCAAGGAACGAGCAAAAGTCAATGACGGTCTAGCGCGACATGGCGTAAAAAATCCGTGCATCGCCTTGGCCGCTGTCAGCACCTGTGCTCGATTCGTAGTCTGATACAAACTTTGGTAGTAGGGCCACACTCCCTCTGAAGTGGCCCAATCTTGGAAAGGGATCTCTCAGCAGTCAAAACCATCCTTGTTGACATACCGTGGGGGCGGTATCGCGAAGTCCTTGGGTTGTCGCTCGGTGGGGAGAGCAACAACATGCTGAGAAGGACGAGAGATTGGGAAGACACCCGGAAGAGGGAATTCCCTAGGGTGGTCAAGCGACGAGAAAATCTGCAAAAACCGTGATGTGTGTGGGGTTTGAGAGCTCATTAAGAGCTAGCGGAGATGCTCCTGAAGTACATGAATCTCATGCTCAAGGGAGTCGCCCTCCATGCCTCGCACGTCTAGATCCTCATCCCAAGGATCAAGAGGTGGCGGGTCGCATCTAGCTCCTGTCTCCGATGCTAGAGTTGACTGCTGTGTAGAGGGTGCGACACCGGTAGCTCTCTCAGAGGTCTACTATGGGGCCGTGGACTGACCACGAAGAAGCTCGGTGAGTGTACGAATGGCGTCAGTCTGCTCCCGCTATAGGCGATGCATCTCGTCCTGCTGGCTCCGCAGGTCCTCAATAGCTTGTGAGTGTGGGCTCATGACCCCTGAGGAGGAAGAAGAGGGATCTAGTATCCTCTTTCCCTTGTCACCGGACGGAGCCATGTCACCGCTCATTATGGGCCGAGGGCTCAACTTGGTCGGATTGCGGAAACGTCATCGTTTCTCGAAGAGTTGAAACGCTGGCAAATTTTGACTCTCCGACCAAAAACTTGTCTAGGTAACAGTGCTGACATCATCAGGTGGTTGCTGACGTCAGCATGACCTGATGATGTCAGCAAGAGAAATGCTTACGTCAGCTCCCCCCCTTTCCCTCCTTTTTTTGGTTATTTCCCCGTTTCATAGGGGGCGGCTGCTTGGTAGCAACCGCGCGGAAGCTGCACGGAAGCTCTGTAGCAACTTCTGCTCGGCTGCTGTTGCGCTGGCACCAATAGCGGCAGCCACACGGTTACTTGTGCAGTTGTGGCAGTAGCTGCACACTGCTGTTGTGTTGCAGCGCTGCGGCGCGTTGCTACCACAGTCGTTGCACGTAGGAACTGCTACGCTGCGTATTGCTACTACGCTGCTGCTGCTGCTACTACTACTCGCGTATGCTGCTGTTGCTACTCAGTTTTGCTGTTGCTGCCCGCTGTCGCTGTCGCCGCCGTGCAGTGCTGTTGCATGCTGCTCCTGTTGCGAGCTGCTGTTGCTACGCACTGCTACTGTCACGGGCTGCTGCTGGTACGGCCAGCCGTTGCCTGACGCGACTATGGCCTGCTGCCGCCGTTGCTAGCGCCAATGCCAGCAACTGCTAGCGGCTGCCGCCTGATGTAGGTGTCACGTACTGCTGCTAGCAGCTGTCGGTAATTCACTCTTACGTGGGTGACGTTGTTGGCAGTCGGTGTCATCGGCAGATCCCTATGGATCGGCACCAGCGTTGATGCTCAATGATGCTACTCTGCTGCGTCTCTGCTTTGTAGCTCGGCGAGAAGTGTCTCACCGCTCTGAAACCATGAGAAGATGCATGGAAGCTTCCTAGCAATACAGCTGCCGACTAGGCATCAATGCCTGGTCAGACGGTGATGACATTCATAGGTCGTACACACAATGGCAAGGGTCTGGCTAGGAGACACAAGGCAAAGTGTCAGAATGCTTCAATAGCATTTGCAGAGAGACGACAAATGACAGGTCCATGGCATAAGTACCTGCCAAGGCGCACAGCAGGTGTCGCGCGTGGCAGCACACGATCTGTCCTACAACCAGTCCAAAACCACTGTTTTGACCGTAACTCTGCGCAAACATGTCAGCACGCTACGCCCTCTGAACCTAGACGTGTAGGATCAGAAGCCAGACATTACGACTAGTCACATGCATGCATCCGGCATCAAACGGTGGAAACAAAATGCAAGAAAATGCAAATGGGGCCCACAGCCAGTCCATCGATAAACTCCTGGATGCTTCAGAAAAACCATAAGAGGTCCCGGGTAGCTTCCAGAGCTCTGGAACGATTGTCGGTCAGCTCCAAGCTGGTAGTCTGCCACCGGATGACGCACTGGTACCACCAGGGTCCGCCTCAGGGATCTGCACAAGTATGGACACGGCCAAGTGGTCATAGTAAGCTGTACAGGTTGAGAGGAACATCACAAATCTCAACAGGATGGAGAGATATCCCAGTGGCAAACCCAGCCAAAGCTGGGCGTGGAGCTGGAAGTCGGCTGGGGCCAAGTAAAGACGATCCTCAGGGCCCGGTGGGCTGGCCCGAAGCCAGAGAGCTGCCCCAAGAGACCCCACCCCCCAGCACCCCTGCACCATAGCCTCACACGACTGCGAAAACAGCGCAGTCCCGACCATCTCCACCTCCTCAAACCACTACTGATGCTGGTAATGGAAGAATGACGGGCTGAGCTGCTGTTACAACCTTCGACCAGCGCACTGGCAAAGGTCCTGGAGCGGGGGCAAGCTCGCAACAATAGAAGCAGGCAGGTACTCCAAAATTTTCTCTGAAAGAGGACACAAGAACTCCATCTCACGAGCCGCTGGAAGGTGGGGGCCGAAGAGGACATGAAGAGACTAGAATAAAGCTGCAGAAGAGCACACATAGGCAAGGTGCGCCCTCGGAGCCGCAAGAAAAAGGCCCATGTCCCCTGCGCCAAACGGCAACTGCGCCTAGAGTTGCACCAACCCCTGCAGAGCTCCAGCATGGGAATCCGGTGGGGCATCCACCACCCCCAGGATGCCCTGGAAAGCACTCCACACTGCGAAATCGAAGTCTTGCAGCACCTGTAGCCAATAAGCATCGGGGGGCAGAGCGGGAACAATGAAGCTCGCCCGAGGCACGACACACAGTCGGAGCATCGTCGCCGCCGCCTGCGGATCCTCAAGCCGCGGGAACAACTGGAGCTCATGGTTCTGCTCACGCAACCAGTCCTCCCCCCAGCCCCTCTGAAAGCCAAAAGACCCAATGGGATAGCCCAACAGCTCCACCCCCTCCACTGTCGATGGAATCCCTGCCAACACACCTAGAAGAGCGTCCCCCATCCATTACCATAGGAGACACTTCTCCGGCTAAACCTGAAGCCCCTGGTCGCTAGCCACTCAGAGCATGGAGGAGAAGCACCTCGCCAAGGCCTCCAGCTCTGCGCAAATGGTGGTGTCATCCTAAAAGGCACCGACGTGCCCCAACGCAGCCCCCTGTTTGCTACGCAACTCTGCTGCACCCACCGACAGAAGGACCAAGTCAATAAGAATAGGCCCCAACGGATCACCTTGTCGCACCCCTTGCTGACTCTCCAAGACGGCCGGTGCACTCACCCCGAAGAACAATAGTTGCCCTGGGGATGTGTAAAACTGTGCTAAGAAAGGCACCCAAGAGCCAGGAATCCTGTCACGCACCGCCTCCTGTCACGCACCGCTGTTGTGCTCAATCTCATTGAAGGCGTTGCGAATGTCCAGGCGGAGAAGCCAGAACGAGGGATGCTAACCCAAGATGGCCCGTACCCCCCGCACCAACAGCGCCACCCCCTCTGACACGCCCACCCCAAACTGCAAAGCTTGCAACGCCACCGTGATCTTCTCCTTATCTCATAGCAGCAAGACCAGACCAGCCAGCCGGAACAGTACCTCCCCCACAATAATGGGTCGAACCCCCTCCCACTCGGTGTCCCCCTTCAGCAAGGGAACAAGGCGACTGTGCCCCAAGAACGTGGCAACCTTCTGCGGCAACACCCCGGCAAGGATGAGACAAACAATAGCCACCAAAGACTCCGGTCCACCCAAGGTGTCAAGGATGAGGTCACGGAGCATGTCGCAAGTCAGACCCCTTGGACCGGCCCCGGAGCCTCGCGATGCCTCTTGCAAGGCCTCCACAACTAGATCATCCGTGACCGCGTCAAGGAGAAGGCCCTCTGGGTGAAAAAAGGGGGGATCCATGGGGCCAACGGGGACGCCGACGGAGGAAGACGCTCCTGTAGAGCCCGACTGATCAGAATAGACATCTGAAGCTGGATTCGTGGTGGACCATGGATGTAATGACAAAAGTGCCCAATTGCTGAGGTGAGGGACTCGTGTACGTCAGGGACATAATTCCAGGCATGTCGGAAACAAAGCCTATATCCCCATTCAGGGATGTAAGCTTTTACACTTGCACTTGAGGACCCCGCGTAAACATAGAAAACCATGAATCTCTGTTCGGGGGTTTGTGTTGAAAAAGAGGAGAAAGAAGGATAAGTACACAATCATGATGCTCGTGATGGTGGGGAGTCACATTACCCTCTTCCCTTTACTTGATGAGCAACGCATGTCATTATTTGGACATGGAAAGAGAGTTGGATACAGAGCTTTTGTTTTTTAACTTCCAGATATGGGAGGGCAATACTTTAGTTTATTGTTCGCTGTCAAAATTTGATCATTTGGATACATTAACTGTAACTCGCTTTCCAATAACTCCCTTTCCTGCCCACGAGTCGGTCTAGTGGGTGGACTGTCAGTGTCTTTGGATGACACCATCAGCTTTTGGCGGTTGCACCTAGCCCTCGCGAGGAGGGGGGGTTACAAAATCACCAACCCATGTCCCGAAAAGACGAATGAAAAGGAATAGGATGTGTTCTCTTGGAGAATTCCAAACATACAACCCTATTGGGTGGAATAGCCCGGATCTCGTCACAACGCAAAGTGTAACTCTCATCCGTCTTGCACCAGAAAAGAAAAAACCATAAGCCCATTCTATTTCCATGCTTGTTCCCAATATGCGTGGCTGATTGCGCACAAGAAAAAGGTCATGACCATGTGGACGATTGACAGTCAACGATGAATTTTGTTTATCGGATGCCTTGCTACCCGTCTATTGCTTGTAGTTTTATCCACAGTTGTAGAGATCCATGATGAGCGAATGTTCATCACAGGTTATCAATCAGCCGGAGTCCTTGACCGCGAGCAGGACATATGATTTGGTTGTGATCTTAGCAGATAAAAACAAACAAAAATCAGTTATGAAGTTCAACCCTTCTTTGAAGCATTGACCTTACTCAAACCCATCCTGGATTTAACATGAGGGGCACTTGCAGTGTCCCGCGGTTGTGGGGCCCAAAAGGTTCCCTTACAAACATTGGGTAGTCTGAAACGTTGTAGGAACATTTATATACCAGACGTGCATGAGTTCCTAACATTCCTAGTGTGCATTTTTGTCATTACACAATTAGCTCACCATGCAAAAAAACCTCGATTTTCACTCCGACGGTCGAGGGCAATTTGGCCGACGGCCCTCGCTCTCAGGCGGTCCTCCTCGCACCTTCTGACCTTCAACCACTTTCAAGAATCATTGACATAAGTCTCACGACCTTTCGGACAACGTCTTGACGCATCGCGATACATCCAGATTTGTAAAGATGTATCTTGCACCTTCACCGTCGATCTTTGAAGCCCCCCGATTCCTCAGCGGAGCTTCTTGATCCAACCACTCGTGACACAACTCAACACGCGTTGCTCGACAATCGACCCAAAGACCCCGACTATGCCTCATTTGTGACTCGATATTTGTATACATGTGTTGGGCCATTTCAATAGTTTTTATCAAAGTACACGCACCGCTGATCATAAATAACTCAAGTATCACAAATCATCAAACCGTGTTCTATCTCGCAACTCATACATGTTCACCATCTATGCTCTATTTGGCATACCACTTGGTATCAAAGTGCAGCGGTGCTGGAGAGCCATCTGACTACATTATTCGTGTGAAGGACTTCCTCGCAGAAGCCGTCAGCACATCTCACACGTCAAGGCTTTGCACACTTTTGCAACGACAACGTGAAGCGAGCGAGCGCATCCGACAACGAGAAACGGGTCTTCTACGATGACTTTGGCAATAGAGGACCAGAACATGCCTATGCACTCAAACCCCAAGCGGCAACGAACACGGGCGTGGTGGGCTATGCGGCAGCTGGGTACGCCCCATCGGCTACGATGACCAAACTGGTCACGAATCGGACGGCAGTAAACCAGCCGCCCCTACTGACGACCTCAATGTCTACAACGGGAGCAACCAGTGCCATTGGATGATAGGCACGGATCAACAAGGAACTGGGAAACCATATCTCTGCGCTCGAGTGGACTAACAGCCATCTACTCCAACAACTCAATGTCGCAATGGAGGCTCTTCGCAACGCGAGTGCTCAGGAAGCGGTGCTCTTCAACAGAAGCACCCAACTCTCAAACGAACCCAAGATTTCTTGGACCCACCTGAACCGTTTGATCCCACAAATCCCAAAGGACCCCCGGTTTAGATATGGCTGATGAAATTGAAGGTGTACTTCACCGCCATTGGGTGAATGATGATCAAAAGAAAACTAAACTCGCGACTGCGCTTCTGCGTGGCATGGAATCAAGTTGGTGGTCTAATCTAGAAGCCATCCAGTGGCAGCAGGAGACCGGCGGGGCCTCATCGACGGCCCACGGTGCCCGTCTCATGTTGTCAATCGTAGGCATTCATTCCTTGGAGCAGTTCAACACGCAATTGTGAGGTGCGCTAACGCCACCAACCAACTGGAGCCAATTCTTGTGCGCAATGCTTGTACATTTTGGACGGCTGAACAAGAAGTCCAACGCTCTCTACAAACCCCAACGTCTCCGTGAACAGTCCAACATGGCAGAGTACATGTGAAGGTTTTGCGAGATCATCACTGGTGAAGACATCGCCCCGGATGAACTTTGTTCTCACTACAACAGCTTTAAACGAGACATCCGGCATGCGATTGCCATTTTTGGCATTCGGAATGACTTACCGTGAACGATTGCATCTACATTAAGGATTGACAGCGTTGAATGCAACACTCAGACCAAGGAATCCTACTGTTGGTGACCTCCCAACCATGATTATTGTGAAAACAAGAAACGCTAGTTGAGAGAATCCTTGACTCCGATGGAAGTTGATGTCATTGACCAAAAAGACACACGCACCTGCTACGATTACGAAAAAGTCAAAATTGTTTGAACCTGCGAAAACAAGAAGGCCAAAAAGGGGAGAAATTTACGGAAAAATGAGTCAAGAAAAGGCAAGGGACAAGAGTCAAAGGCACAACTCTTGTCTAAGTGGATTGATTTGAGCCAAACGATCGCCGATCTAAACAGCTCACGACACCACAGTGGGTTTCTGGGATTGCTAAGCTTGACAAGGGTACGAGAGCGACCAACCGGCGGTACTACTAAAAGTGCAACCCCAAGGTTGCAAGAGTCGCAGAACGGTACTGACATTATTGGATGGAGGGGCCTCTCATAACTTTGTAAGCAACAATATAGTTTGAAAGCTGGATTTGCAAATCGAACCAGGGGCATTTGAATGAAAGACAGTTGACGGATGATTGCAGGTACAAGGACTCTGAGAACCACTATGACTACAAGTGGGAGAGTTGCGGAATGTGACGTTCAGGAGGTCATGTCCAATGAGTGATAAAAAAATCATTCTCGGACACAATTTTTTGTACCAGCACAATCCATGGATCAACTGGAATGGTGATGTTGACGTGGAGGTCAACACTGCCAAGCCCCAACTTTCATGTTTGTGGTAGAAGTAGATAGCGGAAGTAGCAGAGGTGGAAGCAGCAAGGGAAGCCGCAACAGCCGACAAGCAACAACCTATGCATTTCATACTGCTCAACGTGACCAAGTACTGTATCCGACAAGGGCTCATGCATACCTCGTACATCTTGAGCCAATGGAGGAAGCAGGAGTGGTAGCGACTGAATCATCGGCCTCATCAGCCTCATCATCCTCATCAGCCTCATCGGCATCAACAAAGTTTGTGATGGTTTCTAACGAGTTTGCACCTCTCATCCGAGAGTTTGCAGACGTCTTCCCCGACAAACCCCCAAAAATCCTTCCCACCTCAACGCAACATCGACCATTGCATCGAATTGAAATCAGGAAACTGACCCACAATTTGAGGAGCATTTTGGAGGAGCGACCATGAGTTGACCAAGTTAAAACATAAACTTGATGACGTGCTCGGTCAAGGATTCATCCGCTCGTCCACGTCACCAAACGCCACATTGGTATTGCTTGTCAAAAAGAAAACAGTCAAAATGTGCACGTGCGTGGACTACAGGGCATTGAACGACACAACTATCAAGAATCGTTGTCCTCTCCCCTCAGCCAAAAGACATTTTGGCCACTTGCGAGGACCTCGAGTTTTCACCAAAATCGACCTACGGAGCGGTTATCACCAGATTGTGTGGCAGACCCTGACATGACAAAGACGGTATTCCAAACACGCTACGAGGATTTTGAGTTGACGGTTTTCCCCTTTTTGACTCACGAATGCCCCAGCGACGTTTATGGCAGCAATAAGCAATGTTTTCCATCTATACCTTGACGGTTTTGTCCTTGTGTATCTCGACGTCATTTTGTAGTACACTTGAACCCTGGAGGAGCATGTTGGACATCTCCAAAAAGTTATTGAAGTTTTACAAAGAGAGAAATTCTTCAAAAAACTCTTGAAGTGTGCCTTTGGTTGCCGTTCGATTGAGATTTGGGTCACATCATCAACGACAAACAGATCACCATGGATCTGAAAAAGGTGGTAGCAGTCGCTGATTGGTTGACACCGACCAACAATCGAGATTTCCAAGCTTTCCTCGTCTTCTACAATTACTCCCGACGTTTCCTACGGGATTAATCCCGAGTGTCAGCACCTCTCTCTGATCTCACTTGCAAAAAACAGTTGGTGGTAGGAAGACATTGAACAAGAAGCGTTCACCGCTTTGCGGAACGATTTGACTCTGATGCCTGCTCTATCATTGGTCCATCCAACGGTCGACTACATCATGCTTATGGACGTCTGTCGAGGTGCGCGAGGTCGGCAACGCTGCCGCAGCTATGGCTGGCGCGACACTGCATGTGGCTGTAGACAAGCAAGCGCAGAAGCACAGGGGTCCCACCACCACTTCTTGGTGGGATGGTGCCCTCCACCGTCTCTTGTGGCCGTGGCTGGAGGCGGATGGCGGCCTCGATTCGGCTGCCTACCGTGGTCGGGCCGCCTTCGCAATCTCAGAGGCCATCCACTCCGCAATCATGGTCAAACTTCCCAATATCTCTGCCTCTATCTCCAAGGTTGAAGTGTCTTTGGTGGCGCTCCTTGGCCAGGTAACTGACTTGGAGGTTCAGGCCGCTGGTGCTTCCGGCTCGGGCGAGCGACACCTTCTTGACTCCCTCCAGGAGGTTAGCACTATCCTTGGTAGGATAGAGGGGAGACTGACCGCGTTAGAGGTACACGGCCGTCAGGTGCCTCCCAGTTTTGAGGGGTTCTCCATGCCACCGCATCTGATAGAGCTGCTCAAGCAAGTGCGGTAGTTGCTCCTATAGTATCCGCCGGTGTCCTCGAAGCAGTCCCAGCATTTACAGCAGCCGCCCCAGCCGCAACTGCCACAGCAGCATTAGCAATAGCAGTAGCCACAGCAACAGCAGCCTCAACACCAGGGGCAGCAGCTCCAACAGCAGCAACAACAACAGCGGCAACATCAGTAGCGACCGTCACAACAGCAGCAGCAGCAGCATAAGCAACAACAATAGTATCAGCAGGCACATGAGCAGGAGCAGCGGCCACTGAAGCAGTAGCCGCCGCCAATGAAGCAGCTACCACCGGAGCAACAACAGCAAGTTCAGCACCAGCAACAGCAGCGACAACAACGGTCTCAGTCTGCAGAGTCCTTGCAAGAGTCCGGTCCATTGCGGCAACGCTCTGTGCCGGCCGCTTCGGGGAAGCTCTCCTTGTTGTGGCGACATCGGTTCCTTTACCCTCTTCAATTGCGCTTGGTACACACCTTGTGCGCCATGCTTGACAGGGACGTATTGGACTATGTGCTTCCGTTGATGCACATCCAGGACCCGCTCCCAGGCACCCCGGTGCTCCGTCTGGGTCCGTCCCCCTCCCTTCTGCCCCGGGCTAGCCGGTTTGTGAAGCCAGCAGACCGTGGCTCTCCAGAGGGCTCGCACTACATACACTCTGGCACGCGGGTACAGCAGATCCCCTCTAGGCACTCCCTACCCCACTCTTTGGGGCAAGCGGGCACCGGGTGGCCGGTCGCGGGCCAGAGCTCGATCCTTCGTCACCCACCCCTGTCGGGGTGTGCCAAAAAGGCCCCCCAGCCTCTTAGTTGGCTGCAGGCGGCCGCGGCTGTGCCCGTTCCTAAAGGTTGGCACCTTAGGCCACCTGTTGTTGGGCCCGGCATTGCTCTTGGATTTGATGCTCTTCGGCCGGATGCCCCCGGCCCCCACCACCCGTGGCATTGGTGCCCGGCACCTTTGCAGCCCCTGTCACGGGGCCGCATATACAAGTGGGATATCCCATGGTCCCTCTGCCCCTTGGGTGGACCCAAGAGACCCTTTTGCCGTTCTGTCCCGCTTCGATTATCTACTGG
>SZWC01001018.1:202239-217308 GCA_023375785.1 Penium margaritaceum
TCTCTCTCTCTCTCTCTCTCTCTCTCTCTCTCCCTCTCTCTCTCTCTCTCTCTCTCTCTCTCTCTCTCTCTCTCTCTCTCTCTCTCTCTCTCTCTCTCTCTCTCTCTCTCTCTCTCTATCTCTCTCATGCTTCCTCACCTTGCATTGCTTCTACCTGCTTCTGCTGACACAACGGCTCCGGGAAACTTTTACCAGTCCAGGGTCTTGGAATGTTCCGTTTTGTTTGACCTTGGGTGGACCTGTTTCTTTCTGACGTACTCTATGTTCCCTATCTTGAGTTGGGCCTGCTCTCCATGAGGACTCTCGACGACCGGGACATGGATTTTCCCTCCAGCCATGGCATTGTCTCTGTCTCTCACCACACTACTGGTTGTATCTTAGTTTGTAGCACAAGCATTGATTTTCTCTTCCGCGCCCCCTACTTTACGCCCACCCCAGCCATGGCTGCTCTTGTTCATGTTGCCCACTCTTTTTCTTCTACGCATACACAGCTGCTACACTGGCATCTGTGTCACATCAACACAGCAGCCATTGACAGCTTGCTCCACCATGAGCCAACAACTGGTCTAGATGCCTCCACTTTCCTAGCTCATTATGCCACCAACTGCCCCGATTGTGCTCATGGAAAAATACACGTGTCACCCTTTCTATGTCTGACACAAGCACCTCTCATCCATTTAACCTTCTGCATGCTGATTTCATGGATTCTCTCATTTGAGATGCATTAGGTAGTCTTGTTCGTTAGGTTCTTTGTCTTACGAATGATTTATTGCGCATGCGCTGAATCTTTGTCCTTTGGTAGAAATTTTTTGTATCCTCAATTCTTGAGTCCTGGCTGCCTTAGGCTAATTTGGCCTGTGGTCGTCGTTTGCGCATGCTGTGTTGTGAATCACGTTGGAAATTTCATAGGGTCTGCTACTAACTTTCTGTCATTGCATGGTGTGTGTATTGAGCCCTCCACTCCTTTAACCCCTCAACAGAACAGTGTCTCCAAACGTTGGAACCACAATCTTGTCGACCCGCCTCCACTCTTTACTTTCGTGGCCATGTCATACATGACCTGGGTGTGGAACCATGTCCCTCACGGTCCTCTTCCCCATCAGGTCACCCCTTACAACGCCTAGTTTGGTGACCATGCAGATTTACGCCTCGCACACGTTTGGGGATGTGTCTCCTTTGTATGGCTCCCTGAGGACCTTTGCAACGACAAACTGTACCCTTGCGCTTGCCTCTCCACCTTCCTAGGTGCTTCGACCATGTCCAAGGTGTAGCGATCCTGGGATGCTCATAGGTCTCCTGTCATTGAATCATCCGACGTGTCATGTTTTAGGACGTGTTTCCCCTTGCCTTGTCTCATGTTGCTTCATCCTCCTCTCTCAAACCTCGCTCCATCGGCTTTGGGGGGGGGGGGGGGGGGGGGGGGATGGGCCAGTCTCATCCTCCGGTCTCGGAAGGTCATCGCTCCCATCCTCCGTCACCGTTCCCTCGACCAGTCCTCTATTCATGCCATTGCCGTCACCGGTTACCTCCGGTGACAGTGAGTTCCCTCTTTTTTCCTCCCTGTATTGTACCCCAACAGTTGCATACCTAGAGTCATTGCTGGTCACTATGTCTTCTGCATTTACAAATCTAAATTCGGCACATGTTCCTACCTCTGTCAATGCTCCTGACTCACCTCTTGTCATGCCACAGACCACTGAGCCTGTCGATTTCCTGGTAGGACGCCCTAAGTCACAGGCCGCTACTGTCGGCACCCACTGCCACATCCAGCCTGGCCTTGATTCTCTTGGCCTCACTGCCGGTGTTATCCATCCCAACTCAGCAGTAGGGTATGTATTGGTTGCATATGAGTTCCACAACGCTCTTGATACCTCAGTCGCTGGCTATTTCATTGCGTGCTTTGTAGAAAGTGGCATTCCCTGACTCCCACCAAAGCCTGTCACAGTTCGACAGGCTCAAGAGGTAGCTAAATGTTGAACTCTTGGAAAAGGCCATGCAGTGGGAGTTCAGTGGTCTCCATGAGCATGATGTCTTTGAGCTTGTGGACCTTCTAGCCGGTCGCAAAGCTTTCTCTGCATGCTGGGTCCTTTGACGCAAGCTGAAGCCCGACAGCACGGGCGATTGATACAAGGCACATCTAACCGCTAACACGTTCTCTCACATCCCTATGGTTGAATTCAACGAGACATTTACTCCAGTCGGACGGTACACTGCAACACGTGCTCTTTTGAGCCTGGTCACACATCATGACTGGGAGCTGGAGCAGATGGACGTCAACAATGCTTTCTTGCATGGACGTCTCGATGAGGAGATTAACATGATATAGCTACCAGGCTTCATTGATGGCACAAGCAAGGTTTAGCGACTGCAAACGGCCTAGTATGGTCTCAAGCACTCAACACATTGCTAGAACATATAGTTCTCTTCTACCCTTGAGAGAGGTGGCTATCATTGTAGTACGGTTGACCAAGCGCTCTTTCTGAGTGCTCTGTTAGAGCTCTTTAGGGCCATCCTTGTTTACGTCAACGACCTGCTCATCACTTCACCCAGTCTCGCTGTGTCCAGTCAGTCTGTCCTCCTCCGTCAGAGGCACCTTGAGGCTACACCATGTTTTGCTTGTTATGCGCTCTCAATACCACGTATAGAACTATGTTTTCGGGCACAATGCTCTGTGGTGGTTGACTGCTACACTGACCATAACGAGGCTCAGGACATTTATGCACGTAGTCGCATAGGATACATCTTTCTTGTTGGTGGAATTGATATCTCTTGGAAGAGTGAAAAATAGGGATGTGTTGCTCACACCTCAAGTGAGGTCGAGTACGTGGCACTTGGCGCGGGTACGTGTGAGAGCCTTTGGCTTTACCACTTGCTACAGTAGTTGCGCATCCCCATCCATTGCATCACTCTATTCATCAACAACCAGAGCACAAAAGCTATTGTTGAGCAAGATGACATGCACCATTCTCGCACAAATAACATCAATACTGAGCATCAGTTTGTGCACGAGCGCATCGCTCCCAGATAAACTCAGGTTGCCTAGGTTGATACCCATCAACAGTATGCAGACGTTCTCACCAAGGCACTCAGGAGTGGCATGTTCAAGGCAGCTGTGAATGCTTTTGGTTTGCTTCGTACTCATAAAATCCCTGATTGATGTCATTGTATCCATCTCTCTTTCGTGAGTTGGTGTCCACTGCTGCGTGGGCATGTGCTGTCCTTATGTGTGTGCGGTCTGTTCGTGTATGGGTCATGGAGGAGTGCTGGTAAAGGGGCCTAAAACACGCAAGTCGCCTCTTGACTGTGTTCAAACACACACCATCTCTTCAAGGGACTAATCTGAAGTGAATCTCTTAGGTGTGACATCAGCGCACGTCCAATGGATCTTGCATTGCAAGCATCTCTGCTGAGTGCAGAATTGCTGCCTGCAGCATACAATCAAAATGTGCCTGCGAGCACAGTTGTAATTATTTGCACTACTTTACTTAGTTGATCCTTAGCAGCACATGAAGCAACATATGACAGGGGAGCATGCACCCACATATGCTCATGGTTGATGTGGTTGACTGTGTTCTAGTCGTGCATGCTCAGACAAGATTGTTGCATGGTGATGCTGGGTTGCTTATCCTCACGGACCAAAAGACCGATTCATTTCACATTGTGAGAAACCACCGGTGGCAGTTTTGCCGATCAGTCCAGTTCAATCCCGGGATGGCGTTCGGGTCCCACATTTATCTCTTTGCTTGGGTGGTCGGTCAACCAACTTATATCACCTCACAGTTTTATGACTCAGTTGTTTGTTTCTTCCATTCCCTGTCAAGTAACGAGCCTTTTCCATTCCATGAAGCTGTTTGTGCACTCATTCTCTCATGCTTGGTCACACCTACTTCTCTAACAACCTTTTACTTCCTATAGTAGGGAAGAGAGGAAGGTGACAGACTATCAGCCAGTCTTATGAGCGTAGTGGCTGATGTGCCTTTTGTGTGCCAGACCATTGTGGAGGGGGGGAGGGGGGGTGGGACAGCTTAGTTGGGCCGTCCTCCTTCCCCGGCCATATGCTTGGTCCGAAGGCGTCGGCTTCCAATGGGAAAGGAGAGCAAGGATTATGAGCATATGGTGGTGGAAGCGTTGGCATAGCACATCTCCATGTCGTGGTGTGAGTCGTTTCCGTCTATACATACAGCTTACTATGACCACTCGATCGTGTCCATGCTCGTGCAAATCCCTGATACAGACCCAGCTGGCATCAAAGCACCGACGTGTGGTGGCTCCACCAACCAGCAGCTGCCAAATAGCTCCCACGGCATCCCAAGTGCTTGCTAGGGTGCTTTCTAGTTTTTCTTCAGTTGCTAGAGTTTTCTTAGTAGATTGGCTCTTCATTGTGTCTCCTTCTATGGACGTAGTGAAAGAGGTTAAGGCAGTCCTTCAGGCTTCCTACTGGATGAAGGACCTTGGTCTTTGAGCTGTGTTTCTCGGGATGGAGATCGTACGTTATCGTCAAAGGCCGACACTCTTACTGCATAAGGCACGTTACGTCCGCGTTGTGGAGGAGCATTTCGGTGACTTCTTTTGTGCACTTCTCACAGCCTCCAAGCCCCATCACACTTGACGGACATGATGCATTGAAAATGGATGATCCAACACAGGTGGAGGAGACAATGGACGTGACCCTGCACTTGCACCTTATTGGCTCTTTCATGTACTTGGTCACTACCACACGACCCGACATTGCCTTTGTTGTCAAAATCCTTGCAGAGTTTTTGCTGTCTTGGGGTGAGGCCCCTTCACACAGCTATGCGAGTGCTGGATTTTGTGGTCCCCACACCGTACCTCGGACTCTACATTCGACGGCAGGGTTCGGTGGTAGTCAACGGCTACACAAATAGTGGTTGGGCGTGGGGCCTTGATGGGCGCATTCGGACACGCTACGTGCTCCTCCTCGATGGCACCATTGTCTCATAATGTAGCGAAAAGCAAGGTTGTCTTGCACATACCTCATCAGAGGCTGAGTATGTTGCATTGGGGATTGGGATTGTTGAGGTGGTGTGGTTACATCTTCTATTTCGTGAGTTGCGTCAGTCTGTGCCTTGCATCGCTTTACGCTGTGACAACCAGGGTGCTTTTTCCATTGCAGAGAACTCTGGTGTGCTTCATATCTGCACAAAGCACCTTGCTGTTAAGCATCACTTTGTGCGTGATCTTGTTGAGAAATAGCTGATCTCCATCATCTAGGTCGGCACGGACATGTAGGTGGCTGAATTACTGACCAAGGCATTGGCGCGAGGGAAGTTCATGGTGGCCATTTATTCTGTCGGGCTTCCCCCTTACCCCAGTGTGGCTGAGAGTGGGGTATGTGAGTATGGACTATTGAACATCTCGTAACACACTAATGTAAGTTCTGCACGTGTATGGAAATGTGTACCATCCGGTCATGGAAGAGTGTTGTGATGTGAGTCGTCTCCGTCTGTCTCCACATCTTACTATGACCACTCAGCCGTGTCCATGCTGGTGCAGATCCGTAAAACGGACTCAGTTGGTGCCGGAGCACTGATGGTTGGTGGCTTCACCCACTAGCAGTTGCCACGGCGTCCCAGGTGCTTGCCGGGGTGCTCTGCAGATTTTGTGCAGTTGACAGAGTTTTGTTGATGGACTAGCTCTTGAGCCCGATTTGTATGTTTTGCATTGTCTGTCCAGTGATCAATACCGGACTTGTGTGCGTGACAGTTGTAGCGCCCGTCACGAGATTTTGCATCAGTAGGTCCATTCATCCAAATGCAACCTCGATGTTGCATTTGAATGCTTGTGCGCAGTGTTTCAGCCAAAATAGTGATTTTGGGCCGATTTTAGGACAAACTAACATTACCGTGTGCGTCACCCTCCGTGCGCCACGGTAGGTATGTGGTGTATGCTTGTCAGCTATCATTTCTCTCTACATATTGAAACTATTGCGCTTATGAGACTCTGAGTGTCTTGCCTAGCCAGATCCTTATTGTCTTTGCACCTGGCATATGTGTTAGTGCAATCGGTAACTGGACAGGGTTGCCCTGTCAGCAACAACAGTGCTAGGAAGCTTCCAGGTAGCTTATCACTCCAGTGCCAAGATTATGTGCTTTGTCTTGTGTAGTTTGGGGATGGAGCATGGCCAATGCGATGAGGTGTGGTTCACGGACCACATGCATTTGCATGCTCCCCGGGGGCATGTCGTTTGATCTTCATTACTTTGCCTAAGAATGAAGATTGGCCTTCACGTTTGTGTGTTCCTCTTATCCTCACTACCATTGTTGTATGCGGATATCGCGGATGCTTCTTGTTCATGATTGGAACTCGCTCTCTGAAAGAACCTCTTCCTAAACTTCCACACTCGAGAGGTCACGATCATGGTGTTGGTGTGTGTGGCTTCCACATGTCACGAGCGACAGTCAAGAGAGCAGCGACAAAGAATGCGACGACATGGTCCCCAATGCGGACCCCGGAGGCACCGGCGGCCGGACGAGTGTGCAGAAGACTCAACACTCCCGTTGACCAATCGTCAGTGCCTGATCAGACGGTGACGACAATCACAGGTTGTGCACGCAACGGCAACAGTTTGGCTAGGGGACACAAGGCAAAGTGCCTGAATGCTTCAATAGCATTTGCAGAGAGAAATGACAAATGACAGGTCCATGGCATAAGTACCTGCCACGACGCACGGCGGGTGTCACACGCGGCAGTGCAAGATCTGTCCTAAAACCGGCCAAAAACCACTGTTTTGGCCGTAACTCTGCGCACACATGTCAGAACGCTACGCCGTCTGAACCTAGAAGTGCAGAATCACAAGCCAGACACTAGGACTAGTCACATGCATGCATCTGGCATCGAACGGTGGACACACAATACAAAACATGCAAATCGGGCCCACGGCCAGTCCACCGATAAAGTCTTGCGTGCTGCAGAAAAAAACTACAGGAGTTCCCGGGTAGCGTCCAGAGCTTTGGAACGGTCGTCGGTCAGCTCCAAGCTGGTATTCCACCACCAGATGACGCACCGGTACCGCCTGGGTCTGCATCAGGGATTCGCACGAGTATGGACACGGCCGAGTGGTCATAGTAAACTGTACAGGTCGACAGGAACGTCACAAATCACAACACTCCCACATGACCCGATGGTACGCATGTCCATACACGTGCAGCACTGAAACGAGTACAACAACGCATGCAACGACGGAACAAATGGCCACCACAACACCCCACACTCAACCACTCTCAGGCAAGGGACGAAGTCCGACAGAACGAATGGCCACCAGGAACTTTCCGCGTGCTAGTGCCTTCGTCAAGAAGTCAGCACGCTGCATGTCAATGCCAACCCAAATGACGGAGATCACGTGTCGCTCCAGCAGGTCACGCACAAAGTGATGCTCCACTACAATGTGCTTTGTGCAAGCATGGAAGACACCAGAGTTCTCTACAATGGCGAGAGAACTCTGGTTGTCGCAACGAAGCCCAATGGCGGGTACTGACTGACCCAGCTCAAGGAACAGGTGTTGCAGCCATACTGCCTCAGGAGTCCCTACACCCAGAGCGACAAACTCTGCCTCCGATGAGCTACGTGCAATGCAGCCCTGCTTCCCCCTGTGCCAGGACACAGCGGTACCACCAAGCAAGAACACGTAACCGGTGCGACTGCGTCCGTCTGGGCTCCAGGCCCAGTCGCTGTTAGTGTAGCCGTCAAGGACCACCGAACACTGCCGGCCAAAGCAGAGTCCGAGGTATGGTGTGGAGACCACGTACCGCACCACTCGCACAGCCGCATGAAGGGCTCTAGCGCGTGGAGTCTGCGAAAACTGGGCAAGGAGGTTGACAGCGAATGCGATGTCTTGACGTGTGGTAGTGGCCAGGTACATCAGAGATCTGATGCGACGGAGGTACAAGGTCACATCCACTGTGCCCCCCAGCTGTGTGGGATCGTCGACCTTCAGGACATCCTGCTCGTCAGGTGTGAGAGGTGTGGAAGCCGTGGGTACAGCGCCAAGAAGGTCGCTGAAGCTCTCCCCCACAACACGTGCGTATTGGGCCTGGTACAGTAGCAGAGTACAACGTCTGCGGTCTCGTACGATCTCCATGCCAAGACATAGCACTGCAGGACCAAGGTCCTTCATCCTGTAGGCAGTCTGGAGGACGGCCTTGGCCTCCTTCATGGCCTCCAATGAAGGAGACGTGAACAGGAGGTCGTCGACATAGACCAAGATGGCAATGAACCGCTCAGGCGTCCGGTGGATGAAGAGAGAGGGATCTGCCTCGCTTTGTGCATATCCCGCACGAGTCAGGGTGCCAATGATCTCCTGGTTCCAACACCGAGGAGACTGCTTGAGGCTGTACAAGGACTTGTGCAAGTGCCAAACCTTGTCGCCGTCCTCAAAGCCGGGTGGCTGAGCCACGTAGATCTCCTCATCCAGAGAGTCATGGAGGAACGCATTGTTCACATCCATCTGGTGTAGTTTCCAGTCATGCTGAGCCACTACACCAAACAGAGCTCAAGCTGAGGTCATACGGCTGACAGGGGCGAAGGTGTCAGTGTAATCGACGCCCTCAATCTGAGAGTACCCCTTGATGACCAAGCAATCCTTGTGGCATTCCAGTGAGCCATGTGGCTTCACTTTCTTGCGAAAGACCCACTTGACCTGAATACCCTTCCTCCCAGGTGGAAGGTCGACTAGCTCGTAAACTCCGTGCTCTCGGATGGCGCGAAGCTCATCCTTGCAAGCAGCAAACCAAGCGTCGGCATCCTGTGATGAGAGAGCTTCCCTCAGTGTACCCGGGACAGGCGCCAAAGAGGGAGAGCTCTGCGTGGCAGGAGCGCACGCCTCAGTGCTTGGTCTGACGACCACAAGATCGGCTGCTACATCACAAGCGATGTGGAACTCACGAGTAACGAGATCGTGCCCTACGGGACACGCCGGGTGTACCTCTATGTGCTCACTGCAGACACTCAAGCCTAAGGTCTTTGTGCCGAGGTCACCACTCGCAATGTTGCGAGTGGAGCGCCTGGGTGCTGGGCCAGACGCTCGCTGAGCTCCGGAGTCCAATGGTCGAAGACGACCGCCAGGCTCACGGGAGTAACCTGGGCTTGAGGGGCGCACCTTGGGCTCAAGAACGGACACAATCAGAGCCGGGGAGAGCTGAGGCAAGGGAGCTAGTAATGTCGTGCGAGGAGATGCGTGTGTGGGAGACACGGGACTCGGTGTGACAGTAGGGGCAGGTGAGGCACGGCCACACGCAGAGGCAAGAGTACCGACGGACACAGGAGTACGCACAGGTGTAGGATCATGAGTACGTGAGGGAGGCGAGGGAACCGGGATATAAGCCGGTGGTGCTAGAGAGGTCTCTGGGCCGACAACGATGATCGCTGGGTCATCAAGAGCCGTAGACCGTGAAGTGGAGGGAGCTCGAACGGACACATCAGCCTGGAGAGGGGTGCTCGTAGGCGGAGACTCCCCTATCTGGCGAGAAAACTCACACGTAGGGATGTGCGTGATAGACAATGACGTAATCGACGTCACATCACGGTAGGTGAGGGACTCAAAGAAAAGTGCGTCACGTGACTCAACAATGCGACGACGGGTAGGATCCCAAAAGCACCAGGCCTTCGATCGCGGGGAGATTCCTACAAAGGCACACAAGCGACCCCGCGGTGAGACCTTGGACCCCTGCCGGTCCTCAGTGTACCACACGGAAGCCAAGGACCCCCAGACGAGGGCAAGACGAAGGTCAGCACGGTGGCCGAACCAGAACTCATACGGTGTAACGTGGTCCGGAAGGGGACCGTGCGGGAGGCGGTTCTAGACCCAAGTCATGTAGGCAAAGCCCTCAAAAGTGAAGGACTCTGAGAGACCGCACTCAGACTGCATAGCGCGAACCGCATCCTCCATGGTGCGGATCCAACGCTCAGAAACACCATACTGTTGAGGAGTAGCATGAGCGGAGACCTGGTGAAAAATCCCGTGCTCAGCGAAGAAGCTATCCATCTCGCCTAGAAACTCACCGCCACGATCCGAGCGGAAGGTGTGTAGTGTGGGGCGGCACTGACACTCAGCCATCACTAGCCAGAGGCGAACCGCGAGAGCGGCGTCACTCTTCTGGCACAGGCTGTAGACCCACCGCATCCTGGTGAAGTCATCAGTCAGAGTCAGGACGTATCGACCCCTATCGGACAAAGACTCGACAGGAAGAGGACCAAGAAGGTCCGAATGGACTAACTCGAGAGGGCGAAGTGTGCGAGAACGAGAGTCAGTGTAGGTGTAGTGATGCATCTTACCCTGGGCACAGAAGAGATTTTCGGTCTTGGGTGGATTCTCAAAAGAAGCCGCATCAAGACCGAGAGCGGGGTGTGTCCGAATGAGCTTCTCCACAGTGTCGGAGCCCACATGACACAGACGGCGATGAAGTAATCGCTGGTGCTCATGAGACAGGACACTTGTGATAAAAATACAAGCTGAAGGGGAAGGGGAGAAAGGAGCAGAAGTCCGGGAGACACGGTATAAGTCATCCACAACATAGGCACACAGAACCACGCTGCGATTGTCAATGGCAGTCACAGTCGCGGACTCGACAGTGTGCTCCACAGAGAGTCCCATCAGTGTGCAAGCACATACAGAAAGCAAATTGAGCTCAAGGTCAGGCACAAACAGGACCTCGGAGAGATACAAGGGGCCAGACGGACCATCAAAATACATGATCCCAACACCCTGGACTGGCAAGGACTGACCAGAGCCTGTGCGGACGGAACGAACAGACGCAACAGGGCCGAGAACAACAAAGTCACTACGACGACACGCCATGTGATGAGTGGCACCTGAATCGATGATCCAAGTGCCATCCGAATCACGACTGGAGGACGTCACTGTACAACGGGCAATGGAACACTTGGCCTCACACGGACGCTGGGCAGCAGGTGGGGAGAAACGACGAAGGGCACAAAGGTGAGACTCATGAATCCAATTTGTACAGTCAGGTCCATCATCATCACATGCCGACTGTGCCGTCCCACACGAGTCATCCCGAGCCACGAGAACAGACGGACCGACAGTCTGTGAATCACTCGGCTGTGACAACACACTCGTACCTCCCTGAAAGCGGAGCGCCAGACGGTGTTGGATCTCGGCGATGGTGCGGTCGCGTGGGTCCGGATCGCTTCTACTCGCCGGTGGAGAAGCAGGGACAGCTGTAGTCGTGGCCGCCACGCGTCCTGAGGATGGTGAGGATGACGTGCTGGACGTGGAACGGAGGGCATGTGCAGCCTGGAGCCCACGAGTAGTCCGCATCCAGTCGAGCGGCTGCAGGCACTCGGTGTAGCAATGGGCGCCTCCACAGTTGTAGCAGTGAATGGAATGTCCACTGCTACCACTGGAGGGCGACTGCTGTTGTGACTGCTGCTGACCTGGTCCCCGCTTCCCCTTCTTCTTCTTCTTCTTCCCCTGAGATGCTGCTACAACACCCTGTGTCTGAGTGGGTGTGGGCGGGGCCGAAGAGGAGGAGGAAGGCAAGGGCGTGATGGAGGATGAAGAAAGAGATTGCAAGAGGGATGATGGTGGTGATGCGACGACTGCTGCAGCAAGGGAAGTCTCCTGATGGGCCACGACTGTCTCGCGGGCTGAAGTCACCTGGAGGAAGAGCTGATGCGCCCAAGGGAGAAGCTGCAAAGTGGCTGAAAAAGGCTCGAGGACAGCGTTGCTATACCGTGTGAAGATGTCAGTATTCTCAAGGTAAACTCCGAGCATCATCGTACGGAGCGTCCACAATTGTGTGCCTCCGGAGGTCCCAAGGCCAGTGTAGATGCGCATGGCGCGTCGCCAGTAAGCAGCTAAAGGCTCTGCAGGCCCCTGACAGGGCGAGTGAAAGGCACGAATGTGTGTTGCACGGGTGGCGTGCGTCTCTGCAGCCAACAGGGATAAGGCCAGATTCCAGCCCCCGCGTGGATCGGCGCCCGTGCCTGTGCCGGGCTCTCCAAGGAAGGGGCAGAAGTCGACGACGGTCTCGCGTGGCATGGCGCAGAGGAGTCCGCGCACCGCCCTGGCTGCTGTCAGCACCTGTGCTGGGTCTATAGGCTGATACGGGCTGTGGTAGTAGGGCCACACGCCCTCTGAAGTAGCCCAAACCTCAAAAAGGATCTCCCAACAGTCGAAGCCGTCGTCAGTGATGTACCGTGGAGGTGGTGTCTCAAAGTCCTTGGCTTGCCGCTCCGTGGGGAGAGCAACCGCAGGCCGAGAAGGACGAGAGACGGGGAAGACTCCTGGAAGGGGATAGTCACCAGGATAGTCAGGTGACGATCGCAACATAGGGATCGGAGGAGATCTGGTCCCCGTCTGTAGCTGACGGAGGCGCTCCTGAAGAACTCGAATATCATGATCCGAGGAGTCATCTGGCATGTCTGGCATGAATGGCTCATAATCAAGGAGGTCAGGAGGTGGTGGGTTAGGTCGAGCTCCTGTAACGGGTCCCTGAGCCGACTGCTGTGTAGAGACCGCGACGTTGGCAGCTCCCTCGGAAACATGCCGTGGGACAATGAACTGGCCACGCACAAGCTCAGTCAGCGTACGGATAGCATCAGTATGCTCCTGCTGTAGGCAACGCATCTCAACCTGCTGGCTCCGCAGGTCCTCAATGGCTTGCGAGCGTGGGCTCAGGACCCCAGAAGAGGAGGAGGAGGGATCACATGTCGCCTTCTCTTTGTTGTCCGACGAGTCCATGTCGCCTCTCAGTATGGGTCGACAGGTCAAGTTTGTCGGATTTCAAAAGCGTCAGCGTTTCTCGAGGATTTGGGACGCTGGCCATTTTTGAGTGTCCGGCCAAACATTTGGCTAAGGTACTGACTTCAGCAGGTGGTTGTTGATGTCAGCACAACCTGATGACTTCAGCAGGCAAAAATGCTGACGTCGGCTCGTCTCCTTTTTTTTTCTCCCTCTTGCGGTTCGGCGCAAGCATGCAGCCGCTTTGCGGCGGCTGCGCAGAAGCTGCGCGGAGGCTTCCGCTCAGCTGCTGCTGTAGCTGTGCTATCAGCTACAACAAGAGCTGCATGGCTGCGTGTGCAGCGGTGGCGGTAGCGGCTGCGCAATGCCACTACTGCTACTACACACTGTGGCTGCTACTCGCTGCCACCGCCACGCGCTACCGCTGCTGCTGCTACTGCTGCGCTGCTGCTGCTCTACTGCTGTCGCCGCGGCTGCCGTTGCTTCTGCTACGCCGCTGTTATTGCTGCTGCTCTGCTGTTGCCGCCGCTGCCACTGCTCGCTGCTGCTACCGCGGCCGCCGTTGTGGCTACAGACGGCGACTGTACTTGCTGCAGCCGCCACGCGCTGCTGTAGCTTTTGCTTCAGCACTGCTGCTGCCGCTGTTGCTGCTACTCTGTTGCTATGCTGCTACTAGCACGGTGGCAAAGCCGCTGCTACACTCTCACGTGACAGGTGTGGGCTACGTCGACGGCGACCGGCTGTCTGCGACAGGCCCCAGTAGATCTGCTGCAGCGGTGAGTATCACTGCTGTTGCTCTGCTCCGTCTCTGCTGCGCAGCTCAGTGAGGACTATCTCACTCTGATACCATGAAAAGATGCAAAGAAGCTTCCTAGCAACACTCCTGTTGACCAGGTGTCAGTGCCTGATCAGACGGTGACGACAGTCACAGGTCGTACACGCAACGGCAACAGATTGGCTAGGGGACACTGATGTGATGTGAGCTGTTTCCATCCGTTTGTACAGCTTACTATTTCCACTCGACCGTGTCCATGCTCATGCAGATCCCTGATGTGGACCCAGCTGGCGCCGGAGCACTGATGGTTGGTGGATTCACCCGCCAGCAGCCGCCAGGCGGCTGCCATGACGTCCCGGGTGCTTGCTGGGGTACTCTGCAGTTTTTCTGCAAACGCTAAAGTTTTCTCGGTGGACAGGCTCTTTAAGGCCGATTTGCATGTTTTGCATTGTCCTTCTGCAGATTGATGCCGGACTTGTGCGTGTGACCAGTTGTAGCGTCCGGCTCAAGATTCTGCACGTCTACGTTCAGACGGCGCAGCATTCTGACATGTGTGCGCAGAGTTACGGCCAAAACAGTGGTTTTGGGCCGGTTTTAGGACAGCTCTTGGACCGCCGCGTGCGACACCCGATGTGCGCCGTGGCAGGTATTTATGCCATGGACCTGTCATTTGTTATCTCTCTCTGCAAATGCTTATGAAACATTCAGACACTTTGCCTTGTGTCCCCTAGCCAAACCCTTGCCGTTACGTGCACGACTTGTGACTGTCGTCACCGTCTGANAGATTCTGCACGTCTAGGTTCAGACGGCGCAGCATTCTGACATGTGTGCGCAGAGTTACGGCCAAAACAGTGGTTTTGGGCCGGTTTTAGGACAGCTCTTGGACCGCCGCGTGCGACACCCGATGTGCGCCGTGGCAGGTATTTATGCCATGGACCTGTCATTTGTTATCTCTCTCTGCAAATGCTTATGAAACATTCAGACACTTTGCCTTGTGTCCCCTAGCCAAACCCTTGCCGTTACGTGCACGACTTGTGACTGTCGTCACTGTCTGACTAGGCACTGACGCCTGGTCAATGGGAGTGTGGCTAGGAAGCTTCTATGCATCTTCTCATGGTATCAGAGCAACAAGACAGAGCTTGTTGTGCTGCACAGCAGAGATGCAGCAATCACAGCAGCAGTGAGCAGCAGCAGCGGCAACAGCACACAGCAACAGCGACAGGTCCTGGGAGGACCCACCAACCTGCGCCATTGCAAGGCGTAGGCCGCAACACCTGCGTGACGGAGGAGTCGTGCAGGAGGGGTGCAGAAGTGTAGCAGCACGCCAGCGCAGCAACGCCATAGCAGCTGTCCAGCAGCGCAGCAACAGTCTTGGCAGTTTTGACCACAGCAGCAGCAGCAGCAGCAACATCGGCGGCGGCATCAGAAACATCAGCAACAGTAGCCGCCAAAGTGGCTTGAGGCTGTTGCCGTCAAGCTCGATGGCAGCAGCAGCAGCAACAACAGCAGCGTGCGCCACCGCTGCCCCTGTCCGTGCAACTTCCTAGAAGCCGCACGGACGTGGAGGAGCCGC
>SZWC01001018.1:217408-230807 GCA_023375785.1 Penium margaritaceum
TTGCCGTCAAGCTCGATGGCAGCAGCAGCAGCAACAACAGCAGCGTGCGCCACCGCTGCCCCTGTCCGTGCAACTTCCTAGAAGCCGCACGGACGTGGAGGAGCCGCAGACAAAAATCGCGTCAGCCACCACCTCCCCGTCGGCACGAGCTTGTCCTAGCTTCAAACGAACGTCTTTTTCAGCGTTTGAGGGTGCTTTGGAAAGCTCTTCTTTCAAGCTCTCCAGAGCTACTATTCACGCTCAGTTTCGTGCTCTGTCGCCACCAGCAAAGACTGAAGTGCAACGCAGATTTGTTTTCTGCTGAAATTCAGGCAGAACAGGGAAAAGTGACGTTTTGCCACTTTTTCCAACTTTTTGCGACCGAAAATTTCACCATCACGTTCAGCACATTCTGGAGCCTCTGTGGTCGAAAATTCGCTTGATTTGGACAACATTGAAATTTTAGTGCTGACATTTTTATATTTCAGCACTTAGCCGAATTTCTGGCCGTCAGCACTATACTTAGCCAAATTTTTGGCCGGACAGTCAAAAATTGCCAGCGTCTCAAATCCTCGAGAAACGCTGTCAGTTTTGTGTTTGGAGCATTTAAAATGCTCTGCCCCATACTGAGCACCGCGATGGCGCCGGTCCGTGACAAGGACAAAGGACCCGCTGATCCCTCTTCCTCCTCTTCGGGCGTTATGAGCCCGCGGTTGCAGTCCCGCATGATCGATGAGCTTCGTCGGTCGCAGGAAGAGATGCGCCAGCAGCAGCAGAAGCTGTCTGACGCGTTGTAAGAGATCATAGAGTTACTACGGGGTCATTCGATGGCTTCACAGCAGCCACCTGGAGAGTCTACTGGAGCTGCACCATCCGCTCAGCAGTCTACACCCTACACAGTGCGCCGGTCTCAGCATCGATCATCACAGGTGGACACCTGGGACGAGGAGGAGATTGAGGATGACTCACGCGAGCACAAGATTCGTGTGCTTGTGGAGCGCATCCGTGAGTTACGTCTGGGATCACAGCCTCCCACTCCACCACCTTCTCGCCGTCAGGATCAGACATGTCGTTCAGCAGCGTTCACCTTTGGTGGTGTTTCCCTCACTGGTGGGCTCCCCATACCCCGCCCACCATCTCCTGAGCCTGATGTCGCCCTCCCCACAGAGCGGCGACCGAAGGACTTTGAGACACATCGACCCCGTTACGATAGTGACGAGGGCTTCGATTGTTGGGAGACCCTGTTTCAGTTGTGGGCCGATTCTGAGGGTGTCTAGCCGTACTACCACAGCCAGTACCAGACCCGCGACGCTCACCAGGCCCAGACAGCAGCGAGAGCGATGCGAGGTCTCTTCTACGCCATGCCACGGGAGACTGTGATTGACTTCCGTCCTTTCCTCGGTCAGACCGGGACCGGGATTGGAGCAGATCCGCGTCACGGCTGGGAGCTGGCCCTGACACTTCTCACTGCGGAGACCCATGCCACGAGGGCGGCCCGAATACGTGAGTTTTACTCCCTCCGCCAGGGCCCCACAGAGCTCGCAGCTGACTACTGGAGGCGCGCGATGCGCCTTTACACGCGCCTTGGGACCGGTGGCAGGACGCAGTTGTGGGCGCTCGACACCATCATGATGGGAGCGCATTTGGACCACGTGAAGCTCTTTACGGGCTTCGATCATGTGGCTCTCTCTGAGCTGTCAGAGTCACTACAGCTGCTTTCTTGGGCCCATCGCTACTTCATCCAGGCCACATCGGCTCATGAGGCTGCCGTCGCTCATCAGCAGAGTCCACTGGTTGCAGCAGTGACTGCGACGCCTCCTATGACTCTGTCCCTGCTCACCAGTCCCACCTCGACCGCCTCCTCCTCCTCCTCCTCCTCCTCTACTCTGAGCGGCCACACTCAAGGTGTTGCAGCGGCCGCACAGGGAAAGAAGGGGAAGAAGCGATGCGAAAAGGGACAGCAGCAGCAGCAGCAGCCGGCGAATAGTGGCAGTGGACATTCTGTCCACTACTACAATTGTGGAGGCGCTCATCGCTACACAGAGTGTGAGCAGCCACTTGACTGGACTCGGATCATGCGCGGCCTCCAGGCAGCGCATGCACAGCGGACTTCCTCTAGCNCAGCAGCAGCAGCAGCCGGCGAGTAGTGGCAGTGGACGTTCTGTCCACTGCTACAACTGTGGAGGCGCTCACCGCTACACAGAGTGTGAGCAGCCACTTGACTGGACTCGGATCATGCGCGGCCTCCAGGCGGCGCACGCACAGCGGACTTCCTCGAGCGACACACGGACTGGGCGCGCCGCGACCACGAGTGCTGCAGACGCACCCGTTTCATCAGGCGGCAGCAGTGAGGTGGACCCTTGGGATCGCACGATCGCAGAGCTTTGTCAGCTGCTGGCGCTTCGTACTCAGGGAGGTACGAGTGTGTTGTCACAGCCGAGTGGCCCCAACACAGCTTGTCATGCTGCGTCTGTTGCTCGTGATGATGCTTGTGGTGGAGCTATGGTGGCTTGCGATGAGGATGGACCTGACAGTATTGACTGGCTTGCCGAGTCACAGATCCGTGTTGTCCATCGTTGTTCCGAGTCCTCTACTGAGCGCCCAGCAAAGGCAGAGTGTTCTGTGGCACGTTGCTCGGTGTCGACGACTGGTCGTGAGCCGAGTGGCACCTGGATCATTGACTCTGGGGCCACTCATCACATGACCTCTCGTCGTAGTGACTTCGTTTTGCTGGGTCCCGTTGCGTTTGTTCGGTCTGTTCGCACAGGGTCTGGTCAGTTGTTGCCTGTACAGGGAGTTGGGGTTGTGCGGTTCGATGGTCTATCTAGCCCCTTGTACATTTCTGATGTGCTCTTTGTCCCTGCTCTTGAGCTCAGCCTGCTCTCTGTTCGTGCATGCACCAGGATGGGCCTCACTGTTGAGCACTCTGCTGAATCTGCCACAATGACTGCTCTTGACACACGTGTCGTTGTGCTTCGTGCCTTTGTTGCGGACGACCTGTGTCCTGTGTCTCATTGCACTCCCTCTGCTTCTCCTTCCCCTCCCCCTTCTGTGCGAGTGTTTGTCACTAGTGTTCTCTCCCCGGAACACCAGTGCTTGTTACACCGTCGCCTTTGCCATGTGAGCTCGGACACTGTGTCCAAGCTCATTCGTACTCAGCCAGCCCTCGGTCTTGACGCAGCTTCTTTTGAGAAGCCGCCCAAGACCGACTGTCTTTTTTGCGCCCAGGGTAAGATGCATTGCTTCTCTTACCCTGACTCCTCCCGGGCACTGCGCCCACTTGAGTTGGTTCACTCCGACCTTCTCGGCCCTCTCCCAGTCGAGTCCCTCTCTGATTGGGGTCGATACGTTCTCACCCTGACTGATGACTTCACGCGGATGCAGTGGGTCTACAGCCTGTGCCACAAGAGCGATGCCGCATTGGCAGTCCGTCTGTGGCTTGTGATGGCTGAGCGTCAGTCTCGTCACACTCTGCACACATTCCGTTCGGATCGTGGTGGCGAGTTCGTGGGCGAGATGGATGCCTACTTTGTCGAGCACGGTATCTTTCACCAGCTCTCCGCCCCTGCTACACGAGAGCAGAACGGTGTGTCTGAGCGTTGGAACCGCACCATGGAGGATGCGGTTCACGCTATGCGGTCTGAGTGCGGTCTACCGGAGTCCTTTACCTTTTAGGGCTTCTCCTACATGACGTGGGTCTGAAACCGCTTGCCGCATGGTCCGCTTCCAGACCATGTCACGCCGTATGAGCTGTGGTTCGGCCATCGCGTTGATCTCCGTCTCACTCGCGTTTGGGGGTCTCTCGCTTGTGTCTGGTACACCGAGGACCAGCAGGGTTCTAAGGTCTCACCTCGGAGACGCATGTGTGCCTTCCTCGGCATCTTCCCCGGTCGAAGGCCTGGCGGTTTTGGGACCCTGCTCGCCATCGCATTGTCAAGTCTCGAGATGCTCTCTTCTTTGAGATTCTCACCTACCGCGACTTGTCCAGCATTCTGTCGCTGGCCACCGACCACGTTCCTACCTGCGTGGCTTCCCGGCGGATGGGGGAGACTAGTCCTGCGGATGGGTCCGGCCGGGCTTCCTCACCTGCTGACCGGTCTCCGGCTGCTGACGATCCGGCCATCGTGGTTGTGGGTCCAATAGCCTCATCCGTACCGTCCGACACACCCGATCCTGTGCCACTTCCTTGTTCCACACCGGATCCCGTGCGGGCTCCAATTCCCTCTGACACACCTGATCCTGTACGAGCGTCAGTTCCCTTTGGCACACCTGACCCTGTGTCGGTGTAAGATCCTTCGAGCACACCCGATGCCGTACAGGTGCCAATGCCGGTCCCCTCTGGTACACCTGACCCCTTACCAGTGTCAGTCCCCTCTGTCACACCCACTCTCGTGCATCCACCCATGCCTCCTACGACTCTAGCAAAGCAGCCTTCCCCGCAGCCTCAGGCAAGCACTGCGTCGAGGTACTCCCGCGAGCCTGGCGGTCACCTGCGACCATTGCCCTGCGGACTGCTGACCCTGTGCCCAGACGACCGACTCGTAGTGTTCAAAGTGGCGAGCCCGGCACGAAGGCCCTTGGCCTGAGTGTCCAGGCAGACTACACCGAGATTCACCCAGCATGTCATGTCAGCCACAAGTTGGTCTCTCGAGAGTTCTTGGTCGCTTGCGACACCGCAGCCGACCTTGTCACGGTCAGACCGAGTCCGGAGGCGTGTGTCCTAGCCTCCCGAAGCGTTTCCTTGACGATGCCTGATCCAGGCACGTTGAAGGAGGCACTCTCGACTCAGGATGCGGACCTGTGGCGTGCTGCTTGTGAGGATGAGCTGAGAGCCATCCGTGAGCACGGCGTCTATGAGCTTGTCGACCTCCCGCCTGGGCGGAGGGCTGTACAGGCCAAGTGGGTCTTTCGCAAGAAGGTGAAGCCTGATGGCACACTGGATCGCTACAAGGCTCGCTTGACGGCCAAGGGGTTCTCGCAGGTTGAGGGAGTGGATTTCACTGACACCTTTACACCGGTTGGCCGCATGACCACGGCTTACGCTCTGTTCGGGGTTGTTGCTCACCACGACTGGGAGCTGCACCAAATGGATGTAAACAACGCGTTCCTCCATAACACCTTAGAGGAGGAGATCTACATGGTCTAGCCACCTGGGTTTGAGGTCGGTGACAAGGTCTGGCGCTTGCGCAAGGCCTTATACGGCCTGAAACAGTCACCCAGGTGCTAGAACTTGGAGATCACTGGTACACTGACATGTGCCGGTTACATACAGAGTGACGCTGACCCGTCCCTCTTTCTCAAACAGACAGCTCACAGCTTCATTGCCATCCTGGTCTACGTGGACGACCTCCTCATTGCGTCTCCTTCTATGGAGGCTGTGAAGGAGGCCAAGGCAATTCTCCAGGCTGCCTACAGGATGAAGGACCTTGGTCCTGCAGCTGTGTTTCTCGGGATGGAGATCGTGCGTGATCGCCAGCGAAGGACACTCTTGTTACACCAGGCACGTTATGCCCATGTTGTGGGGGAGCGGTTTGCTGACCTCTTGGGTGCAGTTCCTTTAGCCTCCACCCCCATCACACCTGATGGGCAGGATGCTCTTAAGGTGGATGATCCCGCAGACCTGGGGGAGACAGTGGACGTGACCCTGTACTTGCGCATGATTGGCTCGTTGATGTACTTGGCCACTACGACACGACCCGACATTACCTTTGCCGTCAACCTCCTTGTACAGTTTTCACAGTGTCCTCCGGCAAGAGCCCTTCATGCTACTGTGCGAGTGGTGCGGTACGTGGTGTCCACACCGTACCTCAGACTCTGCTTTCGACGGCAGTGTTCGGTAGTAGTCGACGGCTACACAGACAACAACTGGGTGTGAAGTCCTGATGGGCGCAGCCGGACAGGCTACGTATTCCTGCTTGGTGGCACCGCTGTGTCGTGGCACAGTGGCAAGCAGGGTTGTATCACACGTAGCTCATCAGAGGCTGAGTATGTTGCTCTTGGGGCTGGGGCTGCTGAGGCGGTGTGGCTGTAGTGTCTGTTTCGTGAGTTGCGTCAGTCTGTGCCCTGCATTATTCTGCGCTGTGACAACCAGAGTGCCCTTGCCATCGCAGACAACTCTGGTGTGTTTCATGCACGCACAAAGCACATTGCTGTTGAGCATCACTTTGTGCGTGATCTTGTGGAGCGACAGGTGATCTCTGTCATCTGGGTCGGCACGGACATGCAGCGGGCTGACTTCTTGACCAAGGCAATTGCGCGTGGAAAGTTCATGGTGGCCATTCGTTCTGTCGGGCTACGCCCCTTGCCTAAGAGTGGCTGAGAGTGGGGTGTGTGAGCATGGACTATTGTAAATTTGTACATCTAGTTGTGCAAATGTGTCAGTTCTGCACGCGTATGGACATGCGTACCATCGGGTCATGGGGGAGTGTTGTGATGTGGGCTGTTTCCGTCCGTTTGTACAGCTTACTGTGACCACTCGGCCGTGTCCATGCTCGTGCAGATCCCTGATCTCGACCCAGCTGGCGCCGGAGCACTGATGGTTGGTGGATTCACCCGCCAGCAGCCACCAGGCGGCTGCCATGACGTCCCGGGTGCTTGCTGGGGTACTCTGCAGTTTTTCTGCAGACGCTAGAGTTTTCTCGGTGGACAGGCTCTTGAGGCCCATTTGCATGTTTTGCATTGTCCTTCCACAGATTGATGCCGGACTTGTGCGTGTGACCAGTCGAAGCGTCCAGCTCAAGATTTTGCACATCTAGGTTCAGACGTCGCAGCATTCTGACATGTGTGCGCAGAGTTGCAGCCAAAACAGTGGTTTTGGGCCGGTTTTAGGACAGCTCTTGGACCGCCACGTGCGACACCCGCTGTGCGCCGCGGCAGGTATTTATGCCATGGACCTGTCATTTGTTATCTCTCTCTGCAAATGCTTATGAAGCATTCAGACACTTTGCCTTGTGTCTCCTAGCCAAACTCTTGTCGTTACGTGCACGACTTGTGACTGTCGTCACCGTCTGATTAGGCACTGACGCCTGGTCAACGGGAGTGTGGCTAGGAAGCTTCTATGCATCTTCTCAGACACAAGGCAAAGTGTCTGAATGCTTCAATAGCATTTGCAGAGAGAAATGACAAATGACAGGTCCATGGCATAAGTACCTGCCGCGGCGCACGGCGGGTGTCACATGCGGCAGTGCAAGATCTGTCCTAAAACCGGCCAAAAACCACTGTTTTGGCCGTAACTCTGCGCACACATGTCAGAACGCTACGCCGTCTGAACCTAGACGAGCAGAATCACAAGCCGGGCGCTGCGACTGGTCACATGCATGCATCCAGCATCAAACGGTGGACACACAATGCAAAACATGCAAATCAGGCCCACGGCCAGTCCATCGATGAAGTCCTGCGTGCTGCAAAAAAAACAACAAGAGGTCCCGGATAGCGTCCAGAGCTTTGGAACGGTCGTCGGTCAGCTCCAAGCTGGTAGTCCGCCACCAGATGACGCACCGGTACCGCCTGGGTCCGCATCAGGGATCTGCACGAGTATGGACACGGCCGAGTGGTCACAGTAAACTGTACAGGTCGATAGGTGTTGGTTTTTTGTGCTCATTGTGCTCTGTTGTGTCCTCCCGGCTTGTGTACATCGGCGTGCAGATGACTGACGGCGATACTCGACGCCGATGGAGTGTCGTCCGGTGGAGCCGACGCACGTTGAGTTCGTCTCACGGTTTGCTGGAGCCTCCTCTCTCCGGCGACGTGTTCAGCTCCATCGGCAGGCCTCCTCGGCGGTCGCACCGCCGGCAGTCACTGTCGCCGCAGTCGCTGTCTGCATGCACCCAGCGCGTACTGTCATGCCTGCGCCGTCATGCACTGCCTAGGGTCCCAGTTGCATGTTGCATGGCCCTGTTTGGCAGCATAAACCGTCGTGGGCACTATCTGGGTTTAGGCTGCCATAACTCCTCACTACTGTTTTTCTAGCAGATTCTGACCGCACGGCTGCGTTCCCAGCGTCGGTATTATGGTATGGTCCAGTTTTCAGGCAAAACGGACGACGCCCGGGTTTTGGGCTGTCGGCTGCCTGGTAGGCCTCACCGAGAAAACCTGCCAGCCTGAACTGAGCTGTTTTCTGATTGGCTGATGAACTGAGCAACAAGCTCTACAGAGCTGGGGGGGGGCTAGAACTTGGAGGGGTCCCCCATTGCTGTTCATTCTTCATTCCTAATCAGTCATTATCAGTTTTCAGCTGCTTTCTGGCGCTAACTCTGGCGCGCGCGTTTCTGAGTAACAAAACCCAGAGCTTCTAGACTAAGACTCTAGAGCACGAGACTGAGGGGGCAGCTGACTTAAGCAACGAGCGTGGAAGCCCGCACGCTGCATCAACAACGCTGCTGCCCCAACTTGCTGCCTAGTTTCTCATTTGGTATCAGAGCCAGAGCGTAGCAGCAGCAGACTGACGTACAGGTGCCAGACAACGCCGGCGGACTCCCATACGCGCCAGTGTAGGGGAAATGCTGCCGGATTATTTCCGACAGCATTGACCCGCCTGGTGGCGACGTCAAAACTTTTTCCACGGCCACTGGGCCAGGGGAAATGCTGTCGGATTTTTTCCGGCAGCACTGACCCCCACGCTGGACGCAAGGGAGTGAGCGACCGACCACGCGAGGCACCTGCTGACGACGGCGCAAGGCATTGACGTCCTCAGGTGTGACTGAACGCAGCAGCCAGCAGTAGCAACAGCAGCAGCTTCCCGCGGCAACGAGCAGTGGCAGCAGCGGCCAACAGTAGCAGCAGATAGCAGCGGCTGGTAGCAGCGGCAGCTCGCAGCAATAGCAGCCCGCAGCAGCAGCAGCCGGCAGCACCAGCAGCTACAGCGAGCAGCAGCCTGCAGTAGCAGCTGCTTGCAGCAGCAAGCAGTAGCAGCAGCAGGCGGCAGCAGCAGCAACGGCAGGAGCTGCAGCAGGCGGCAGCAGCAGCAGGAGGCGGCAGCAGCTGTAGTAGCTCGCAGCAGTTGCAGCTGCAGCAGCCCGCAGCAGCAGCTGCTGTAGCTGCGAGCAGCTAGCTGCTCGCAGCGAGCAGCGAGCAGCCAGCTGCTCACTGCGAGCAGCCAGCTGCTCGCAGCGAGCAACGAGCAGCTAGCTACTCTCTGCGAACAACCAGCTGCTCGCAGCGAGCAGCGAGCAGCCAGCTGCTCGCTGCAAGCAGCCACCTGCGAGCTCCTCGCAGCGAGCAAGCAAAACCGAAAAGAAAAAAAAAACAAGAAAAAACGGGGACCTACCCCCCCCCACGATCTGTCCCTCTGTTAAGGAGCAGCAGCAGCAGCAGCAGCCGCAGCAGCAGCAGCAGCAGTAGCTATAGCAGCAGCTATAGCAGCAGCAGCAGCAGCTACGGCAGCAGCAGTAGCTGCAGCAGTCACAGCAGCAGCAGTAGTAGCAGCAGCAGTAGCAGCAGTAGCAGCCACAACTACAGCAGCAGCACCAGCAGCAACAGCAGCAACAGCTGCAGCAGCAGCAGCAGCAACAGTAGCAGCAGCAACAACAACAGCAGCAGCAGCAGCAACTGCAGCAACAGCAGCTGCAGCAGCATTAGCGCCAACAGTAGCAGCGGCGGCCCCAACATTCGCCGCTGCTGACGTCAGCACCCCTCTGCTGACGTCGGTGCTGACGTCACTGCTGACATCATCTACACAAAAAAAAGGACGGTGAAAGGGGAAAGGGGGAATGCCAGAGGAGTGGGTAAACTTCCCACTCCCCCAACCTCTTGTTGAAGCAACAACACAAAGAAAAAAAAGAACAAAACAGACACCAAGCCATGGCTGGTAGTCCAGGCGAGGGGGGGTCCTCCTCTGATGGGGGGACCCCCACCCCTCCTTTCTTGCAACGATTGCTGCAGCAGCAGCAGTAGCAGCACCCGCCGCCTCCGCTGCAGCAGCAGCAGCCGCCGCCGCAGGACCAGCAGCTGCCGCCGCCGCCGCCATTGCTGCAGCAGCCGCCGCCATTGCAGCAGCAACAGCCACCGCCTCTACAGCAGCAGCCGCCGCCGCTACAGTAGCAGCCGCCGCCCATACAGCAGCAGCCACTGCCGCTACAGCAGCAGCCGCCGCCCATACAGCAGCAGCCACTGCCGCTACAGCAGCAGCAGCCGCCGCCTCTACAGCAGCAGTTGCCACCGCCGCTGCAGCAGCAGCCACCGCCCATACAGCAGCAGCCACCGCCGCTGCAGCAGCAGCAGCAGCCGCCCCCTCTACAGCAGCAGCCGCCACCGCTGCAGCAGGAGCAGCCGCCGCCCATACACCAGCAGCCACCGCCTCTGCAACATCAGCAGCCGCCGCCCTTACTACAGCAGCAGCAGCAGCCCACTAGTAGCGTTGGCAGCACCCCTCACCCACTTGTTGCTCTTCAGCAACAACTCGCCGCCTTGACACAGCAGCTTGCGGCGCTACAGCCAGTCGCCTCCCAAACTGCCACTAGTGCGCTGCCGTCGTTCGTCCCTCCAAGGCACGCTAGCCCCGCGGTGCCCGCCACCACGTACTACTTAGCACAATAGCAGACTCACCACCAACGGCAGACAGTGACCTCCGTCCTTGGCCCCACTCTCGGTGCCGGCCGTAGGCAGAAGGACTTTGAGACGTCGCTACCGCCGCTTCAGGCCGGCGAGCAGTTCCGGAGCTGGGAGCTCAGCTTCCGGATCTGGGCACAGGGGGAGGGTCTGTGGGCCTACTACACCCTCCCCTACGACTCCACCCAGGCCGACCAGCTATATGACGTTGGTCGCGCCGTCCGCGCCCTTGTACCCGTCGCCCCTCCAGCTTCCCGCCTTGCCCTGGAGCCCTTCCTCGGCGACTTCACCGCTGGCGCCATCCCAGACCCGGCAGCCGCCTGGCACGTTCTCACCAGACCCCATCGCCTGTCCAGCGACGCTGAGATCAGCCGCCTGCTCCGGGAGTTCAACTCCCTCCACATGGGGGAGGCCGAGACGGTCACTGCCTACTGGGAGCGAGCGGAGGACATCCTCCGTCGACTCGGCAAGTCAGCTCCACCCCCACTGTCCGCGCTCCTCACCATCAAGCGCGGCGCCACTAGCGCATACGCTGACGTCTTCGTCCACTATCCTCAGGACGTCCTCACCACTATGGAGGTCCAGGGCACTCTCATGCCTTGGGCATACGAGCTCTTCCTCCGCATTGAGGAAGCTCGCCAGGAGTCCCAGCTCCATCGCGCGGAGGCCCTTGCATTCCCTGCCGTCACCACCCCTGCCGTTGCCTCCGTGGCCGTTGCCTCCCCCGTCGCAGCTACCTCATCGCCATCAGGGAAGAAGAAGAAAAGCCGGAACAAGAAGGGCAAGGGTCCATCGCAACAGCAGCAGCAGCAGTCGTCAACCGGTACCAGCGGTAGTAGCTCAGTCTGCCACAACTGTGGCCAGCCTGGGCACGGATGGTACACGTGCCCTCTTCCGACGGACGAGGCCCGCGTCATCGCCACCATGCGACGCCAGCGGGAGCACCGCCTCGCCTCTGCCGCCGTCGCTGCTGCTGGTCCCACCACTTCGACCTCGTCCAGCACTGCTCCCACTCCGACGACTCCGCCTGTCCTGCAACCACCCGAGCCGCAGCAGTACTACCCGTAGCACACGGCCCAGCAGTTCTACCCTCAGCCGTCGGCACCTCCGCTGCCCTTGTCGGCCCCGTCACCCTACTACCCGGGCTCCGGCGCTGTCACTTCACATTCTGTCTACACTCCTAGGCCGTCACCCCGAGAGCGTCAGCTGGAGCAGTTCATCGCGCTCCAGCTTGGCCTCCCTCGCCCTCCTCCCCAGGGAAGTGCGAGTTGCATCACCTCCTGCCCTCCCGCCCATCCCTACATGACTGAGACTGAGCTGCGGTCGTGTCCAGTCTCCTCGTCTGTCTTGTCGTCTCCCGTGATCTCATCCACCCCCCTCCTTGACGACATTGCATGGCTTGACGACTGGCAGTCTCGTTTCGCGCCTCCATCCACCGTGTCCGCGTCCCTCGCGTGTTGCCATGTGACTGTGACTGAACTGGCGACCCCTGTCCAGGACCCTGCTGAGACCTGGATCATCGACTCCGGGGCCACGCATCACATGACGGCATCTCGCGAGGCCTTCAGTATGCTCGGTCCCGTCGGCGATTTCTCCGGTGTTTAGACGGGCTCCGGACAGGTGTTGCCGGTCCGTGGAGTAGGCGTTGTTCGTTTCCGTGGACCGGCCGGTGACATCTTTTTGACCGATGTTCTCTTCGTCCCTGGTCTCGAGCTCAACCTCCTGTCCGTGACTGCTCTTGACGACAAGAGCATGGACGTTGTGCACTCACGTGGCATCGGCACTGTGTCGTTGCGTCCGTCGGGTCTTGTCGTACTGCACGCCGCCGCCTGTGGCAACTTGTGGCACGTTCCCCGCCTCACTTCTTCCCCTCCCGTCTCCTCCCCGTCGGGTGCCACCGGTCATGTGTTCGTCACCAGCACGCTTTCTTCTCAGCACACCCGCCTCTTGCACCGCCGCCTTTGTCACGTCCACTCTGCCGCAGTAGAGAGCATGCTCTGCACCCAACCGGCCAAGGGCCTTGATCCGGAGACCTTCCCTCTCCCATGCCCCACCGAGTGCATTGACTGCGCTCAGGGCAAGATGCACCGGTCCACGTACCCCCTCTCTTCCTCACGGGCGTCCGCCCCCCTTGGCCTTGTCCACTCGGACGTCATGGGCCCTCTCCCCACTACGTTCATCGGCGAGCATGGCCGTTATGTCCTCACTCTGACGGACGACTACTCCCGCTACCGTTGGGACTTCTGCCTTCGGCAGAAGAGCGATGTCGGCCAGACCATTCAGGACTGGCTTGTCCTCACGGAGCGCGAGTGTGGCCGCCCCCTGCGTCGCTTTTGCTCCGATCGCGGTGGCGAGTACCTGGGTGAGGCCGCGACCTTTCTCGCCTCCCGCGGTACTCGCCATGAGACGATGCGCCATACACACCCGCCCAGAACGGCGTCTCCGAGCGGTGGAACCGCACCATGGCCGACGCCGTCCGCACCATGCGGGTCGTGTCAGGTCTCTCCGATGGCTTCTACTTTGAGGCCATGACCTACATGACCTGGGTCTGGAATAGGGTTCCTCACGGTCCCCTTCCCCGCCAGTCCATGCCCTATCAGCACTGGTGCGGTCGGCGCGCTGACCTCCGCCCGGCTCGCGTCTGGGGCTGCGTAGCCGTTGTGTGGCTGCCTGTCCCACGGCAGGGTAGCAAGGTTGCCCCCCGCGGACGCCCCTGCACCTTTCTCGATGTGTCTCGTCAGTCCAAGGCCTGGCGCTTCTGGGACCCATCCCGACACTGCATCGTCGAGTCCCGCGATGCCCTCTTTTTCGAGGACCTGTTTCCCCGCGACCTCATCCGCTCCGGCTCGTCCATGTCCCTCCCGTCGCGTGGGGG
>SZWC01001018.1:245271-256855 GCA_023375785.1 Penium margaritaceum
GGGGGGGGAAGGGGGGGGGGAGAGGAGTACAGGTGTACAACTGTGCGGAAGGGTAGACAAAAACTAACGGAAGGAAAGAGCCTGACAGGAAAGAGCCTGACAGGAAAGAGCCTGGCAGGAGAAATCAGCTAGTTCTTCTCTCTAGATTGCTCGCAACTGCATTGCATGGAGTGCACTGCAATGCATGCCTGGTACTGCATTTGCATTGCATTGCATTGCATTGCATTGCACTGTGCTGCATTGCATTGCATTGCATTGCACTTGCATTGCGCTGCTTTGAGTCCCAGAGTGATGCATTGAGTTGCGTTGTGTTGGGATGTGTTGTGCTCCATTGTGTTGCGACGTGTTGCATTGTATTGTATTGCGTTGCGATACGTAGCGTTGCGTTGCGTTGCGTTGTGTTGCATTATGTTACGTTGCATTGCATTGCGTTTTGTTGCGGTATGTTATGTTGCATTGCGTTGCGTTGCGTTGCGTCACATCCCGTCGCGTCACGTTGTGTTGAGTTGCCTTGCGTTGTGTTGCGCTTCGTTGCGGTGCGTTGCGTTGAGTTGTGTTGTGTTGAGTTGCAGTGTGTTGACTTTTGTTGCGTTGTGTCGCATTGCATCGCATTGCATTGTATTGCATTGTATTGCATTGTATTGCATTGTATTGCATTGCATTGCATCGCATTGCATTGTATTGCATTGTATTGCATTGTATTGCATTGTATTGCATTGTATTGCAATGTATTGCATTGTATTGCATTGTATTGCATTGTATTGCATTGTATTGCATTGAATTGCATTGTATTGCATTGTATTGCATCGCATTGCATTGTATTGCATTGCAATGCAATGTATAGTGCCGACATTGCATTGCACAGCGCTGTACTGCGCTGCATTGGTTTGCCAAGGACTTCAACTGGAACCGGAACCGCGACCAAATCTTCCTGATAGGTTCGGCTGCACATCTTCCTTCGAGTTGTCCCTCATCCAACCAGAACTACACCAAATCAAGCCAGAAGCATCCGATAAGACCCAGTGAACACGGCAAAAAGGGGTAATCACTAGCTGGAGACGAATCTGAACTTCTCCGTACTTTGTTGGGTGCCTGAAGAGCAGGTTGGAAAAATCCACCCGCTCCATTGCACCACCCTAGGCAGGGCATTCAACGCGGACGGGTTGATACCAGCAGTCCTGTGCTGCCAGTCTCCCACACCACACCACAGAGAATAGAGTTCAGTTCTGGAGAAAATCATCAAGCAGGACCTGAACTGAATGCTTCACTCACGCTGCGCTGCACTGCACTGCACAGCGCTGCTCTGTGCTGCATCTCACCACACCAAACTGCACCGAACTGCACCCGCACTGCACTGCACCGCACCGCGCCACGCCGCGCCGGGCCGTGCCGCGCCGTGCCGCGCCGTGCCGCGCCGCACTGCCCTGCCCTGCCCTCTCCTGCCCTGCCCTGTCCTGCCCTGCCCTGCCCTGCACTGCATCGCATCGCATCGCATCGCATTGCATTGCAGCAATGCAATGCAATGCAATGCAATGCAATGCAGTTTTATGCAGGTATATGCAGTGCACTTGTACTTGCGATTGCAGGAAATACAAGATTTTTTCTTCCTGCTCGAGCTTGCACACAAGCATGTTCTTTCACGCCCAACCACGAGTCTTCAAACTCGCCCATCTGAAGCAAAGCAACTGCCTACCTCCAGACTGGGCATGACATCAGCAACGAAAGGGCTGACCGCGTCAGCATCTGTTTCAGCAACGAGAGCAGGAGGCCAGTGCCACGTGTGCTCAGTCTCCCTCGATTGGCCTATGAGGAGCGGCTGTTTGTCCAAGCTGGCGCCGCTGCCGCCCCACAGCACCGAGCCCCCACTCCACAGATCCCCCAGCCAGTCAGACGACAGGGATCTCCGCGCCGCAGATACTGCCGCGGTGTCCTCTGTTGGCGCGTTCGAGCCAGCCGGTGGTAAGCCAGAGTGCAGGCCCTGTTGCGGGCCCACCGTACCAACAGCCACTGCCAAGGCCGGGTCCAGGTCGCGTTCCACAGGATGTGCCGAAGGGGGATTCGAGCCACGGCCTTGAGGATCCAGTGGACCAGCAGCTACGACGCGGTTCTGGTTCAAATTCCTTTGTGCAGGATCCGGCTCGAGAGGTGTGGAGTGGGATTGGGGATCGTCAGGGTTCCTGGGACTCCGCGACAGGGCCTCCTCGGCGTGCGGGTCGAGGTGGAGGAGCTTCAGGTCTCCCGCCGACTCCTCCGACAAGAGGTGCTTGGTGGTGTCAGGAGGTGCTTCGGATCCAGGAGGAGAGTCGGACGGGCGGAGATCCGGTTGCCGCGCCATGGCGCTCCTTCCACAAGAAGACAGCATCAGCAACTGCAGCAGAGGCAGCACGCTGGCCAGCAAGAGAAGCGGCCGAGTCCGCTTCAGCTGATTGCTCCCCGTCTCCCCGGCGCGATAGCGGGTGGTTTTGGGTCGAGTCATGTTGGGCACCACTGGCTTTCGACACACTTTACGCATGTGACTGAGGTTGAGTGGCTTCTGTCAGTCTTGTTTCTCGGCCTGCTCAACCTTCCCACAACCGGATCGTTACCCACGTGGCCTCAGACATGTTGTCCAATGCCGAGTTCTAATGTGTTTCCTTCTCTTCTGGCTGCCGAGAAGTTAAGCTATGTGCGGCTCGCTAACGTCACAAGAAACGTGCACGGACGTGCGCGAACGTGTTAAAGCGTGCAGTACAAGACAAGCTCGTACGGAGGAACGGACAAGTGCCAGCTTGTTGACGGCGGGTTAACGGCGAGTGCACATGTAGACAAAAACGTTAGTGAAACTCCCTCTTCCCGCTGCCGCTGTCTAGTGTTTCGTTCTGTTTTGGCTACCGAGAAGTGAAACTATGTGCGGTTCGGTGACGTCACCTGACACGAACATAGACGTGCGCGAACATGCAGGATCGTGCGCTGAAAGACAATTCCGTACGGAAGAAGAGACAAATGCCAGCTTGCTGCCGGCGGGTTGACAGCGAAGTTCACATGTGGACAAAAACTTACAGAACGTCCCCTTCTCCGGCTGTCGCTGTCAAGGACTATGGAGGTGGTTTCCACGCAACTTTGACAACTTGGCTAGAAACGTTTGAAAGCCAACGAGGGTTGACTGCCGCGCAGTGGCAGTCGCTTTCACGACACTTTAATTTTTTTAGTTTAAAATTCAGTCGAGTCCTTATGCGATGCGAGTAAGGAGTCAAAGAATGCCCTCTTTCCCCGTCCGCATGTTCCAAGGGAAAACGGTTCTTACCTTAGGGCGCATCTTTACTGTCTTCGAAGTGAACGTCTATTTGTTTTTCATTTGGAATTTTAACCATGATTCTTCACTGCCGAAACATCGACGACTTGATACGTTCTGTTGCGCAAGCATGAAGGTACTCCACATCAGCAGCCAGCTGTCCAGCGTCGAATGAAAAGTAAAAGGAGGTTACGGAACCCCCTTACATCCGCGAGTTGACAGCCCGAAAAAACTGGACTGTCGTGGTAAACCACTAAGACCGTCGAGCCGCACATAGTTTCACTTCTCGGTAGCCTGAACAGAACGAAACATAGAGAGGTGGTTTCTACACAGATCTGACAACAAGGTTGATTGCTACACAATGGGTGAGGCTGGATGTCGTTGAAATCGGTCGTTGGACGCTATCGGACAGTTCCCTGTGCATTTCGTTGAAGGACATGTAGAGTCCACGAATTGCGAGCCGCCTAGTTCTCATAATCATCGCCGGTCAGAAGACAAGCGCAGCCGGTCAGATCCGGAGCGTCTCTTCCCGAACGCGGACGCATTTCGAGGTTCCGACTATCGATTTTTGCATGTGATTGGTGGAAACGGAGATTGTTGGGCCGATTCCATTCATGTTTCATTCTCATCTGAGAGCGCTGTCGCTCTCGCTGTCAAAAATCCTGCGCTTTGGTCGTCATAGTGGACTACCACAAGGTTCCGGTTTTTTTGGGCTTTCAATTTCTGGCTTTAAGGGCTAAACAAAGGGGCCATTATAAATGATTCTTGAAGTTGCCAGCTGGCGTACGATCGAAACACAGCGCGCGGCGGAGAACAGAACGCATCCTCATTGATTCATTGTTGCAATCATCTTAAAGACCGCCATCGCAAACCGAGAAGCTTCTCGATGCTCTGAAAACCAGAATTGCTTTTGAAATGCAGATATCGAAGCAATCTCAGAGGGGAAGTCCGGAATCGAGTTCATCGCATCGAAGGAACATGCGTCAAAAGTCCATTGACTTTTAGACCGTCAGTGACAGCGACAGCGACAACACCACTGTCAAACCTGCTTGGTTTTCACTGGTTTTCAGGTGATTTCACCACTTCTTGTGGAAACCACCAAGCGCGAGCCTGACAGCGACAGCGGCAACAGGGAGCGTTCCGTTCGATTTTGTCCACTTTTGGGTCTCGCTTTCGACTCGCCGGCAGCCAGCTGTCTTTTGTCGTAGGTGATGTACGGATTTGTCCTTTTCCCAAAACAATCGCATGTTACGAAATGCGGGACGAGGAGTAGCATGTTCTTCCCGAGTCGCTGTTGGTCTTGACAGCGGCACTCAGAAGAGAACAAAACGTCAGTCATCCGTATTCTGTGTGGGGTCCGCTAGGATTGTTGGAGGAGGGAAGCCTTGAGCTTATCCGGACGGATCGATGTAGAGTGCCGATCTACGCAATTGTAAGGCTAAAACTACGCGGACAGGAATCACTGAAATCAATCGTTGAGAAGCCCAGCAATCGATTTCAACGACACCCAGCCTCACCCAATGAGACTCGCTTTCACAAAGAGGAAAGCGTACTTTTAGCGGGGTTTTGAAAAGAGCACGCAGAAATGACGACTCGGTGGAGGGGCACACAAAAAAAGACGACTCTTTAGCAGGGCATGCAAAAATGTTGACTTTCTGGCAAAGCACACAAATGTAACGACTTTCTGGAGGAGCACGCACAAATGACAAATTTTTGGAAGGGCACGCAAAAATGACAAAAAGCAGATGTGCCACTTCCGAAAGGGCACTAAAAAATGAGAGCTTTGCCGTGATTGCGCCACATCAGCATATTGTCCATCGAAACACTTATGTAGAAAGTGCATCTATCTTCATCGTTCTCTCATTGTAAAATAGTAGTGTCTTTTCTTTTGTGTTCTTATGAAAGATTGCATATGGTCTTTTTCAGTTTGACAAAATGCGCCCTCCGATTTCACTACGATTTGATCTCTCGCCTGAAGTTGTCGTCAACCTCTTCTACTCCAAACTCTTCGTAAAAAATACAAGATTACCATCATTTTTAAGAGGGCACACAAAAATGACACATTATGTAAGAGCACAGAAATAAGACACTTTTTCAAAATACATAAAAAATGTAACTTTTCATATATGGCACCTATTGGTGTCAAAATTTCACATCTCGTGAATTTCAAAGTGCACATCGTAATGACCCCCCTCGCGTAAAACTTTGGAATATGTTTACCTCACCACCGGCCCCTTCTTATGTATCAATAAGAGGGATCATTATCGTATCTTTCTTGGTGCTTCTTCTCCTTTTAGAGTTGGTGCTAGGAATGGCGTGGGATCTAGCGATATTTGTACATGAAAAGTTTTGGAAAACCTCTAAACCATACATATTGTATGTTCATTGGAATGTGCGAAGGTAGTTCCTTGTACATTTAGAGTGAGAGTAGAAAGGTTTCCACCAAAATTTCTCAATCATATGCATATAATAATTGAAAAGGAGGCGTCTAAATTAAAACATTAGACTCTTGTCCTGTTTAGGGGTTAGGCCATGAAATGAACCCAACATTCCAATCCAAAGAAGGTGAAAATGAATTCTACCATCGACTTATCAGGTTTCCTCTTCCATTCACTTGCCCAAAACAATGATGAACCACATACAACTAATATGTACTAGAAAGACCTCCACAAGTACCGAAGTACATGAACACATATCAAGTCTTAATGTGTTGTGTAAACATGTGTCTACACCAGGTTCAGCATTTGGTTCAAGGTATATGGTGAAAAGAAACTTACTGTGCACACGTTCATGGAACCTGTGGCCTCTCCATACGTCGCAAACACATAATAGCTATTCATTGTTGGCGAGGTTCCCGTTGTTGATCATGCACGGCACGCTCCTCAACCACCCCTTCAATCCCATTACCAATCACACTTGCCCTTGGCTCCATACTTGTCTTTCCCTTTCTTTGTCCACGTCGTCGATTTTGCTCCACTACTCTCGCAACCCATCAAAAGTATCCCCCTGTGTACAACTGCTGTGCCTCTTGTCTTAGTCTTGTAGTAGGTGGTCCTTTCTCGTTGGTTGTCTATGAGAGAGGATCCATGTCAGGGACTCGATGCACATGATCATTCGCTGTTGGTTGCTTATGTACTACATCTTCCCCCGTGATATGTTTGTCTATTGGACACAGTTCTGTTGTATTCTACTCTGTAACATGTTCATCTTGTGTTGGTACATGCTAAGGAGGTACCTGACGTCCCTCCCCATCGCTTCCCTGCTCTTGTGGACGGGGTTGCTCATTCGCTAGCTGTCCTTCTTTTGCCCTTCTTCGTGATTCCTGGACCAATGAATCACGGGTCTTCACAACCAAGACATGAGGGTGGAGGGGAGAGGGAGTGGTAGACAGGCTTAACATGAAGAGAATGATTGTGTAAGAGTGTGGTACAAGTGCATCGGCATGTGAACAAGTGTACATTGTCATGGTGTACGATGGACATAAGAGGAAGCATTTTCCAACACATTGCACGTAACAAACCAGACTTTACATTTGACATCATAGTAAACATGAAGGTGCATGCAACCAATAAGGAAATGATGAGCGGTTGGGTGTTGAGTTGATAAGGTACATCTGTCATTTTTTCCTCACCTTTGAATGGTCGCTCAACATCTGTTGGAGGCATTGGCGCTCCACAAGGAGTGCTTCCGGCGTTAGAATGCGTTACCTCATTGCTAGTGGGGGGGGCATTTTGACTCTAGTGGGGGTTTCATTTCCAGCTATGGGTGTTGCCGTTGTATGTGACGCAGAAGCCTCACCCGTTGTTGCTATTGTGCAATGTTGACATCTTCATGGTACATGTTGTTGATGCCCCATTGTAACACGTGAACAACGACTTCCATGAGGAAGTCGAGATGGACGATCACGTTCCACATGACCATGTGCGTTGCACGTCCAACAACTCCTCTTCCTGTTGTACATAGCCTTGAATTCTTCCCTCTGAGCTGTAGGAGGCCTACGGGCCTCCTTCTCCTTAGGCACAGGTGGTGCAAACCCATCCTGTGGCACTAGTTCCTCATACATTACAGGGGCAGGGAACTACTATACATTTGCTTCCTAGACGATGTAAGGTATGTCGGATGACACACATTGCTGACTTTCTTCCCATTGACATGCAATAGGTATGTTACCGCATGGACACAAGGGAAGACATGCTCTTGAAAGACTCCACACATGCATGATACATCGTCCAAATCCACTATCCGCGGCTTTGACTCGTGTTTTTCCTCGTCACAACCGCACGACAATCCGGTACCACCTCGTTTTTTAGCACAAACCCATACACCAACTCGACTCGCTTTTTGTAAATCTCTTGTGCCTTTGGGGCTAGCTCTCCACTGTAAGCCTGAGCTCCAGGATGTCACGCACTTATCAATCCTCGCCAGTACCCCCACACTCTGACAAAGCAATGGAAAAGATGCAAGGTTCATACCCCCCTCAGTGTAGAGTTCAAACTCTCCATGATGTTTGATGTGACATGACTGTATCGAGGGAGGGGAAATTTTAGACTGCTCTAACGTTCTTGAGCCAATCCCTCATGTTCTCTCTAACCACGTCCAAGTACGTACTCGAGTGTGTCCGGACTCACAACATCCATCTCCTTTGAAGTTGCTTCCCACTCCTCTATGGTTTGTGCATACACCAGCTTCCAAAAGACCCTTTGCGCTTCAACACTGTACCCATCCTTTAAAATTTTACCAATGTGCCATACACAATGCGCATGTTTCACCTTTGGTAGCTCCTCTCACACGGCATGAATGATGCTTGCGTGTCTATCTGACACAATCACCACAGTTTAGTCCTGCAGAATCCCAAACATATCTCTTAACTTCTTTACAAACCACGTGCAATCCTCCTTGTCCTAAGTCGGCACAAATGCCATCATCAGCGACAAAATGTGGTTGTTGGCATCCGATGTGGTTGCCATCAACAAAACACCACTATCATTGCCTTTCATTAATGTCCCATCAATTTCAACAAACAGCCTCCCACAATCCACTACTTTCTCTGCCGCATCAAGAATGATGAATGCGTGATGGAAATGCCCTTGAGCACTCTCCGCATCTCCCCTTGGCTTTGGGTCTTGTCGGATAATTTGCAGAACGTACATGGATGTACAATTTGGACACAAATTGTGGATATGCAAACAATTGTGCGTCTATGCATGCACGCAAGCAATTGCAAATATGCATGTACAGGCATGTACAATTGGCACACAGACAATGCATATGAATACGTGTAATGCATGTGAAGGTGCACAATGCATATGCATATGGACATACATATGCCCAGTTTCTATGCAAAAGCACGGTGCATATGTGTGGTGCATGTGCCAAGTGCATATGCATACGCCAATACCTATGTGTATGTGCAATGTGAAGAGTACGTACCGCATCAATGAATGGTTTGAATACACCCCATGCCTTCTCTAGATCTCCTAAGAATTTCTTGAGAATTCCTTTTTGTGCGCCTTGAACCGTGCCGTATGGGATCTTGGCTCCACCACCAATTGTAGCCTTGGCTACACAGCAAAGTGTGGTGATCGGCATTTTGATGTCTACGTGCATTGTGCCGGCAATAAGCAAGGACACGTAGTCTACACGGCGGGACGGGAGCCCTCTCATTTTCTTCGCAATGCATGTGTTTTCCGTGTTCAAGCTGACTACCTCCCACAATTGTGACTTCTTTCGCTTGTAAACTTGGACGTTGAACAGACACTTGTTCTTGTCGTCTGCGTTGCGGAACACCATCGTGAAAGATGTCGTATCTAGCCTGCCACGTACCATAACATACTCAATACACATTCAAAGATGTACAAGAAGAAGTCAAGTCATTTACAAAAAAAGATGCCACAAAATGTCGACATTCACAGTACCACTCACTATCCTAAACCCCTCACAATCCCATAGTTAACTCCCACACGCCTAGCCTATGTATGCTTTGTCTGCAACATAGTAGTAGAAGGCACAGTACGCTACCTAATTGTGCATATGCATATCCATGCAACTGCCTCCTCGCTGTTTTGTCTTAGTGCACCACAAGTGCTTGCCCTTAGCTTTAAAAATCTCATGTTGTGCCTCCTTCTTTGTCATAAAAGTGTCTGCTAAGGCAATCCCAAATTGCTGTCTGCTACGTCCCGGTGGACTTCCATCTCGCATTTCCACCCTTGCCATAGTCCATGCAGGGTTCACCACACTACATCCTAGTGACACCGGTACACGGGCAGCGGAGGTAGATGCAACACTAGGCGACACGAAGATGCGGCCAGTTGTCCTTACGTCGACCGGTGCATTTCCTCTGCCAGGTTTGCCTACAATAGGGTCTTAAGTAATCACCCCTGCCCCCTTGAATTCCACAACGTCCTTAGCACCCTGGGCACTCGTGTGATCCGGAGGTCCTAGTTTAGTACCCCCCTCCTCCTCCATCGTTCTTCCTCTGCCACTTTTCCCGACATCATTGTCTAGGTCTCCCTCTCCACCTTCTCCAATCTCCTCACGATCATCATCAATCCCTTCAAAAACATCGTCCAATTGATACATGCCTTCATGAATCCGCTCTACATTGTCCTTCGGATCCCTCATATTGCCTTGTATTCTGCACAATCCATAGTGTGTGCAAATGTGATGGCGGGAAGGACAACATGATATCATGGCAAAGATCACAAGTGGCCTTTATACACATGCGCATGCACATGCACGTTTCTATCCACTCGCATGCGCATGTGCATGTGCATGCGCACGCGCATGCGCATGCGCGTGCATATGCATGTGCATGCGCTCTGTGCATGCGCATGCGCATGCACATGCAGGCGCATGCGCTCTGTGCATATGCATGTGTATGCATGCGCATGCCCATGCATGTCCATGTACGTGCATGCGCATGCACATGGATGTGCATGCGCATGCATGCACATGCATGCGCATGCGCATGCATGTGCATGCGCATGCACATGCCAATGCGAGTGCATATGCATGCGCATGCGCATGCGCCTGCATGCATGCATATGCGCATGCGCATGCATGCACATGTATTTGTGCATGCGCATGCATGCATGCGCATGCGCAAATACATATGCACATGCGCATGCATGCATGCGTGTGCATATGCATGCGCAAATACATATGCGCATGCGCATGTGCATGCGTATGTGCAAATGCATATGCACTTGTGCATACATATGCGCATGCATGCGCATGCATATGCGCATGTGCAAAGACATCTGCATATGCAGATGCATGTGAATGTACATGCGCATGCACTCTGTGCATATGCACAGTGCATATGCATATGCATAGACATACGCATGCATCTGCATAAGCATAGTACATATGCATGCATGCTCATGCGCATATGCATAGTGAATATGTACTATGCATATGCACATGCATGCGCATGTGCATATGCATTGTGCATATGCACAGAGCACATGTGTGTGCATGTGCAAATGCATGTGCACTATGCATATGCACAAAGCGGATGCGGATCCTCATATGTACAGTGCATATGCAAAGCGCATGCGCATGCATGTGCATATGCACAAAGCACATGCGCATGTGCATATGCATATGCATGTGCATATGAACAGTGCACATGCACAGTGCACATGCACAGTGCATATGCACAGCGCATGTGCATGCATCTGCATATGCACAAAGTGCATGCGCATGTGCATACGCATGCACATATGCACAGAGCACATGCATAGTGCATGTGTGTTGTGCAAATGCACGTTCTTGTACAAATGTAAACGCATGTGTAAATGCATACGCATATGCACCGTGCAAATGCATATGTTGTGCGACGTGCATTTGCATGTGCACATACAAAAGTATTTGCCAGAAAACAATTCGGCATAATTCGGCATAGTTTCCCTCGCTATCCCAGTGGGCCTGAAACGTTTTCTCACTTCATGTCATAGCGCATATTGAACCTGCACATAGCACGCACTCACAAACATGTGCATCTACACTATCCAAATGAAAAACAACACATGCATGTGTCACGGTCACAGTACACATGCCACCACCTAGTCAATCTCCCTCCCAATCCCTCGGTATCCACCCTCCTTTGTCGCCAATCCTCCTCTTCTCCCGCCCTCCCCCCTCCCTTGTCGCCCACCCTCCTCCCCTCCTCATTGCCCACCCTCCCCCCTCCCTCGTCACCACCCCCTCCTCGTCGCTGCTCCTTCCCCTCCTCTTCGTCTTCTGTACCCCCTCCCCCCGTCGTCGCCCCCATTCCGCCCCTCCGCATCAGCTGCCCCCTCTCCCTCATCA
>SZWC01001018.1:279319-289558 GCA_023375785.1 Penium margaritaceum
CACACACACACACACACACACACACACACACACACACACACACACACACACACACACACACACACACACACACACACACACACACACACACACACACACACACACACAATAGATGACTAGACTGAAGTGAAGCTCGTGGAGCACACACGATGGGTCATGCACTGCTGGCATCTTTGCCAAGTGCAGAAAAGGCGCCCACATCATTCTGCCTAGATGCACTTGAGAGCTTATTTGTTGTGATCAGCATAACGTGCTTGGTTTCTGCTTAGCATACCTTGGAGCAATACATGATGGGGCAACATGAATCCACATATGCTCGTGATCAATGTGGTACACTTTGTTTTAGTTATGCACGCTTAGGCAAGATTGCTGTATGGTAATGCCCCAGTTTCCTATCCTACAGCACCATACACCCGGTTCATTCCGAGGTTTGAAAAACCATCAGTGGCACATTTCCCGAGTGGTCAAACGCGATCCCCGGGATGGTGGCTGGGCCCCACATCAAGAGCCTCGCGTGGTTGGTTCGGTCAACGAGCGACTATCACCTCATCGTCTTCTGACTCTCGCCCACTTCTTCACTCCACTCGTTTTTCCTGAGGTGACGAGCTTTCTCTATTCCATGGCACCATGTACGCTCCCATACTCTCTTGCTTGGCCACGTTTGCTACACTAGAAACTCGTGACCACCTACACAATGGCCCACAAGCAGGTGTGCCAGAGGGGACTACCACTGGCAGAGGAGCAGTTTCCATTAAGAAGTGACACATGCATGGGAGCAGGTGTGCCGGAGGGGATCGGCAATGGCCCTGGAGTAGGTGTACTAAGAGGAACTGACACCGGCACTGAAGCAGGTGTGCAAGAGGGAATCGACAAGGCAATTGGACTGACAGCCAAAGTGGTTGGGTTGTCATCAACCAAAGACCGGACCGCAGGCGAGGAGGCCCAAACAGACTCATCCATAGGTCTCAAACACCAACATTGGATAGGAATGGCAGGGTGACAAGAAAGAGGAGCAGCTAGCTGAACGTGTGTGTTGATCACAGTCATACACTTGGGTTTTCATGATACGTGCACACTTGCCCTGAAGCGTGGTCGACACAGAAGGACCTTGTTGTAGAACACCGAAGGGTGCATTCCAACTTTTAGGCAAAGAAGAATGTCCCGTAGATGACAACAAAAGGCGCCAGACAAAGCGAAGGTGAATACAAATAAAGCGTTGAAAACAACATGTTAGATTTGGAGGAGCAACCAGAAACAGAACAAACTGAAGTTATACAAAGAGCCGGAGATATTGTATTCAACTTATTTCCCCCCTCATTATCCCTCTATGCGACAATTGCACACCAGGATTTGATTGGCAACATGGATCAAAGTTTTCTGCACAAAACCTTGTCTTTGTACACATACCTGTAAAACCTAGGCAGCAGGTAGGGGTAGCAACGTTGTTGATGCAACGTGCGGGCTTTCACGCTCGTTGCTTAAGTCAGCTGCCCCCTCAGTCTGCTGCTCTACAGTCTAAGTCTCGAAGCTCTGGGTTTCTTACTCAAAACGCTTGCGCCAGTGTAAGCATCAGAAAGCATCTGAAAACTGAAAGTGACTGATTAGGAATGAAGAATGAGCAACAATGGGAGATGCCTCCAAGTTCTAGCTCCCCCCCACTAGTGTAGAACTTGTTTCTCAGCTAACCAGCCAATCAGAAAATAGTCTTAGACCTATTTTTTGGCAGGCAGGGTTTTCTCGGTGAGCCCTGCCAGACGCCCGACAGCCCAAAACCCGGGCGTCGTCCGTTTTGCCTGAAAACTGGACCATACCATAATACCGACGCTACAAACACAGTTGTGCGGTCAGAATAAGTTAGAAAAATGGCAGCAAAGAGTTATGGCTGCCCGATCCCGGGTAGTGCCTACGACAGTCAGTAACGCCAAGCAGGGCCACACAGCATGAGACATGGACCCTACGCATAGCATGACGATGCAAATGCAATTCCACAGCCAAAAAGAGAGTTGGGTGCATAGAAACAACATCTGCAGTGGAAGTGACCGCCAGCGATGGAGCTGAGTGCATCGCCGGAGGGAGGAGGCTCCAGCGAACGTTGCGTGGGCCTCAGCGCGCGTCGACTCCACCGAGCGACAGTCCAGCAGCGTCGAGTCTCGCCGTCAGTCATCTGCACGCCGATGTACACAAGCCGAGAGGACACAACCGAGTACAATGAGAGATGCGCCAAAACCAACACTCCCCCATGAGTCACAGGCGTAGTGCACATGTGCGGGAAGAGACATAGTCAACGACTAGATTACCCCAGGCCACGCAGAGATGCAAGCAGGGACAAAGAGAGCCACTCACGGACACATGCCGACTGAACTCACAGCCTTCTTGAACGAGCCGCGCTTCAGTGCCTTGGTCAAGAAGTTAGCCAACTGTCGTTCTGTCTCAACCCACACGATGCTGATTCTGTCGTCATGCAACAACGAACGCACATAGTGATACTCAACATTGATGTGCTTTGTGCATGTGTGATGCACGTTGTCATTGTCGGCGATGGCCATGGCACTCTCATTGTCACAATGCAACGACATAGATGCGACAAGCTCACACAACTCGGACAACAAACGACGCAGCCACACACTCTCACACGCGCCTAAGCCAAGAGCCACGTACTCAGCCTCAGCAGTGCTGCATGCAATGCATCCCTGCTTGCCACTGCGCCAGGACACAACTGTGCCGCCAATCATAAAGATCCAGCCTGTGCGACTCTTACCGTCCGGACTGCCGGCCCAGTCACTGTCGGTGTAGCCCACCGCGACCACAGACGGCTGAAGGCAGAACATGAGACCTCGTCGAGGAGTCCAGACGACATAGCGCAGTACTTAGATCGCGGCCTCGTAGTGGAGGTGACGGGGCTCCTGAAAAAACTGGTCCAGGAGGTTGACGGCGAACGTGACTGTTTGGGCGCATCGTCGTTGCCAGGAACATCAGTGACCCAATGACTCACAGGTACGTGGTCACGTCAATTGGCTCCCCCACAACAGCTGGTTCAGGACTCTTCAGCTTCACCTGGCCATTGGGAGACATGGGTGAGGATGCCCTCGGCACGAGTGGCAGGTCCTCCGCAAAGCGGGTGGACAGATTCTGCACATAGGCGGCCTGGTGGATGTGCAGGACGCCCAGGGAGCAATCATGCTCGAGCTCCATGCCTAGGAAGACTCTGGCAGATCCGAGATCCTTCATCTGGTAGGCGGCTTGCAGCAAGTCCTTGACACGCTGGATGCCAGCCGTATCTGGCGACGCAATGAGGAGATCGTCGACGTAAACCAGAACGGCGACGAAATTCTGACCTCGCGGACTGACAAACAGTGCGGGGTCAGCGGTATTGCGCTGGAGCCTGCCATGAAGGAGCGTGCTGCTGATTTCTTCATTCCAGCACCGAGGCGACTGCTTCAGGCCATAGAGGGCCTTACGTAGTCGCCAGACTCTCCCAGTGTCGTCGTCGAAGCCTGGGGGTTGTACCATGTAGAGATCCTCACCCTCTTATGAGACATGGAGAAATGCATTGCTCACATCCATCTAATGCAGCTCCCACCCATGCTGGGCGACCAAGCTGAAGAGCGCCCGGCTAGTGGAGAACCGGCCAACTGGGACAAAGATCTGGTCGTAGTTGACCCCAGGAATCTGGGCAAACCCCTGGGCTGTAAGGCGGGCCTGGTACATGTCCAAGGACCCGTCGGGCTTGCACTTGCGCCGAAAGACCCATTGGGCACCGATGGCCTTCCGACCTGGAGGAAGGTCGACGAGGTCGTACACATGGTGCTGTCGGATAGCAGCGAGCTCATCCGCGCAGGTAGCGTCCTAGTGTGCGGCCCTAGGAGAGGCTCGTGCCTCGCGCAGGGTGGTTGGGTCCTCCGGGTGTGCTGTGGATTGGACTGAGAGAGCGTGTGCATCTCGAGCCCCAGGTGGGATGCGTGCAAGTGTAGCCACGACAGCGTGCCGATGCTCGTGATGAAGCATGGGGTAGCCCAGTGCGGAGCCCGGGTGAAGGTCTGCAATGATGGCCGAGGTGGTCAAGCCGAGGGCCTTGGTGCCAGGGTCCCCACTCATGACCGTGGGAGTGGAGGAGACACGTGGAGCTACGGGGGGTCGAGGCAACACGGAGCGTGGTGCGACAGTCTACGCGCTCACCGATGGTCTTGGTCGGAGGCTGCCGCCTGGGCCACGTGTGTAGCGTGGCAAGGCTTGAGATGGCACAAAGTCTGATGGGCCAATGGAGGCAGACGGGGTTGATGGTCTGGAGGGGCCCGCGGATGCAACCGGCGCAGCTGGCCCAAATGGGCTAGCGGACGCGACTGGAGCTGTTGGCCCGTAAGGGCCAGCGGACGCAACTGGAGCTACCGTTTCGGAGGGACCAGCGGACGCGACTGGGGTTGCAGGCCCTGAGGGACCAGAGGACGCGACTGGGGCTGCCGGTCCGGAGGGACCAGCAAATGCATGGTACGCACGACACGACCAGCGTCATACAGCTGGTTGGCCTGGGTGGGGTCATAAGGGAGGGTGTAGTATCCCCACAGGCCCTCACCTTGCGCCCAGGTCCAAAAGCTGAGCTCCCAGCTCCGGAACTGCTCGTCGGCCTGAAGCGGCATCTCAAAGTCTTGCCTGCGGCTGGCGCCCAGTGTGGGGCCAAGGACGGAGGTCACTGTCTGCCGCTGACGCTGAGTCTGCTGTTGTGCCAGGTAATGTGTGGCAGCAGACACAGCTGGGTTGGCGTGCCCTGCAGGGATGAACGATGGCGGCACACTGGTGGCAGTCCGGGAGGCTAATGGCTGTAGCGGTGCAAGCTGCTGCCTCAAGGCGGCGAGCTGTTGCTGAAGAGCAGCGAGGGGGTCAGGGTTGCCGCCAACGACACCAGTGGAGGGCTGCTATTGCTACTGCTGCTGCTCCTACTGCTACTACTGCTGCAGTCGCTGTAAGAAAGGGGGGCTGGGGGTCTCCCCAACAGAGGAGGACCCCTCCCTACCGGGGCTACCAGCCATGGTTTGGTGCCCCTTGTTTTTTCTTTTCCTCTTTGTGTTGCTGATATCAGTAGTGGCTTGGGACGGTGGGAGTTCTACCCACCCTTTCGTTGTCTTCCCCCGTCCCTTTCTCCCCTTTTTTGTTGATGATGTCAGCAGTGACGTCGGCAACGGGATATTGACGTCAGCAGCGGCGGTTATTGGGGCCGCTGCTGCGGTTGCTGTTGCTGCTACTACTACTGCTGTTGCAGCCGCTGCAGCAGCTGCTGCTGCAGCTGTTGGTGCGGCTGCCGCTGCGGCTGCTGCTACTCCTGATGTAGGTGCTGCTACTGCTGCTGCTACTGCTGCGGCTATGGCTGATGCTGCTGCTGCTATTGCTACAGCTGCAGTTGCAACAACAACTTCTATTGCTGCGGGCTGCTGTGGCTGTTGTGGGATCTGTAGCAGCTAAGGTAGGTGCTGCAACCGCGACATAGAAGGAAATGGGGTGGGGGATTTTTTTTCTTTTGTTTTTTTTCCTCTTCTCGTTTTTTTCGTCTGTCAGAGCGGGCAGCTGTCCGCTGTCTGTTGCGAGCAGCGGGTTGCTGCTCGTTGGCAGCAACGAGCTGCTACTCGCTGGCCGCAGCGGGCTGCTGCTCGCTGCTCGCTCGCTACGGGCTGCGAGCAGTAGCAGCCGTTGCTGGTTGCTGCCAGCACCTGCCCACTGCTGCTGATACTACAGCTGGCTACTGCTACGGCTGCTACAGCTCGCTCCTGCTACTGCACGCTGCTACATCTGCTGCGTGCTGCGACTGCTGCTCGCTGTTGCTGTGGGCTGCTGGTGCAGGCTGCTGCTGCGCGCTTCTGTTGCTACTACTGCTGCGAGCTGCTGCTGCGGGCTGCTGCCGCAGCGGGCTGCTGCCGCAGCGGGCTGCTGCGAGCTGCTGCTTCTGCCTGCCGCTGCTGTTGCACGCAACTGCTGCTGGCTGCTGCTACCACTGCTCACTGCTCGCTGCCGTTGCCTGCGGCTGCCGCTGCTGCATGTTCCTACTACTGCGTGCTGGTGCCAATTACTGCACCTGGGTGACGTTGCAGCGTGCGTCGTCGCCCGCAGGTGTCGGACGCAGCCTGCCGCTCACCTCCTCGCGTCACGCGTGGGGGTCAGTGCTACCGAAAAGTTTCGGTAGCATTTCCCCTGGCCAAGTGGCCATGGGAAAAAATCTGATGCCGCAACCAGGCGGGTCAATGCTGCCGGAAAAAATCCGGCAACATTTCCCCTGCACCAGTGCGTATGGGGGTCCGCCGGCGTTGTCTGGCACCTGTACGCCAGTCTTCTGGTGTTGCTGCTACGCTCTGGCTCTGATACCAAGCTGGAAAACCTAGGCAGCATGTTGGGGCAGCAGCAGCGTTGATGCAGCTTGCGGGCTTCCACGCTCGTTGCTTAAGTCAACTACCCTCATAGTCTGCTGCTCTTCAGTCTAAGTCTCGGAACTCTGGGTTTGTTACTTAGAAACACGCACGCCAGTGTTAGCGTCTGAAAGCAGCTGAAAGCTGAAAGTGACTGATTAGGAATGAAGAATGAGGAGCAATGGGAGACCCCTCCAAGTTCTACCTCCCCCCCACTAGTGTAGAACTTGTTACTCAGCTAACGAGCCAATCAGAAAACAATCCTAGACCTATTTTCTGGCAGGCAGGGTTTTCTCGGTGAGCCCTGCCAGACGCCCGATAGCCCAAAACCCGAGCGTCGTCTGTTTTGCCTGAAAACTGGACCATACCATAATACCGACGCTGTGAACGCAATCGTGCGGTCAGAATTAGCTAGACAAATAGTAGCAAAGAGTTATGGCTTTTCGAGCCCGGGTAGTGCCTACGACAGTCAGTGACGCCAAGCAGGACGACACAGCAGGAGACATGGACCCTAGGCATAGCATGACGATGCAGATGCAATGCCACAACCAAAAACAGAGTTGGGTGCATGGAAACAGCATCTGCAGTGGCAGTGACCGCCAGCGGCCCAACCGCCGAGGAGGCGTGCCGATGGAGCTGAGCGCATCGCCGGAGGGAGGAGGCTCTAACGAACGGTGCGTGGGCCTCAGCGCGCGTCGGCTCCACTCATCGACACTCCAAAAGCGTCGAGTCTCGCCGTCAGTCATCTGCACACCGATGGACACAAGCTGGGAGGACACAACAGAGTACAATGAGAGATGCGCAAAAACCAACACACATGCACACACAAAGCGATGTGAACATAATGAGCAAATTGTAGAGATCTACTTGGCTTGCATGGTGTCCAACAAAAGACCATGGGCAAAATAATAGGTTGCCCTTGTAATGTAATAGTGACAAGAGGACGACCACAGCGCGACCGCACGACGGCAGAAATTGGCACCCCCAATTTTGTTTACATTGCACACCACATAAAAGCTAAATGAAGCAGTGCCACATACTGGCTGCGCGCCCATGTGACAAGGCATGGCAGTGACAGCGTGATACACAGTATAGCCCCATGTATGGGACGCGGATATGTGCCACTGACATCGGCTATATACCCCTCGCGCATTTTCTAGTCCTGGCTCAACAGATTGAGACGGTTTACGGAAGGTCAAAATTCATCTGACGTGGAATGTCTATCCCTCACACGAGGCCAGATAACAATGTTATCAACATCTCATCCGAAGACAGTGCGGTGGAAGTGGCGGAGCTTCTCCAGGCCAGCCTCAAACTTCTCGCGCTCCAACGAAAACACAAATCGGCAGAACCCCGGAATGCTCGTCCACGTGCTGTCGTTGATCAGAAGGCCCGTCGTCGCAAACAAAGCCTCGGGCACCGTCTCGCTGCTCAAAACCGCCGTCTTTTTCGTCGGGCCGCTGCCCGAAGCTCCGGGCAGGTCGTAGGTCACCGACTTGCCCTCGTACGCCTTGGGGGAGGCGACTAGGAAGTTTCCTCCCTTGGGGGGGATGGGCTCCCAACCTGTCTCCTTGAGAACCTGAATGAGATGGACCATAGCACAACATGGCATGACATGGTGTGACATGGTATGACATGGCATGACATGGTATGACATGGATTGGTCTGGCAAGCTTGCTGAGGCATGGCATGGGATGTCATGGCGTGCAATCAAAAGTCGCGTCCACAAGTGGCAAGCATGGATTGTGAACCAGAGAATCCTCTTGTAAAGCTTCTTGAGGAAAAGATGTCTGGAATACAACGAAGGGTCCCTTCATTCTTGCAGAAAAGGCAGAGGGCTCTCTCAAACCGAAGGGAGGAGGGCAGAGGGATACAGGGGAAGGGAGGGGACGGGAGGAGAGGAGAGGGGAGGGGGGCTGCAGATTGCAATTGATTTCAGCTGTGTGTGTCCAGACAGGACTCCATGTGGACTCCTCCGCCTTCCACCCCTTCCTCCTCACCAAAAATTAAAGAGAAAAAAGAAACTGGCACTTCCTCCCATGAACCCACGTCTTACCATATGGCAACGTCTTACCATATGGCAACGTCTTACCATATAGCAACGTCTTACCATATAGCAACGTCTTACCATATAGCAACGTCTTACCATATAGCAACGTCTTACCATATGGCAACGTCTTGCCATATAGCAACGTCTTACCATATAGCAACGTCTTACCATATAGCAACGTCTTACCATATAGCAACGTCTTACCATATAGCAACGTCTTACCATATGGCAACGTCTTGCCATATAGCAACGTCTTACCATATAGCAACGTCTTACCATATAGCAACGTCTTACCATATAGCAACGTCTTGCCATATGGCAACGTCTTACCATATAGCAACGTCTTACCATATGGCAACGTCTTACCATATGGCAACGTCTTGCCATATAGCAACGTCTTACCATATAGCAACGTCTTACCATATAGCAACGTCTTACCATATAGCAACGTCTTACCATATAGCAACGCCTTACCATATGGCAACGTCTTACCATATAGCAACGTCTTACCATATGGCAACATCTTACCATATAGCAACGTCTTACCATATAGCAACGTCTTACCATATGGCAACGTCTTACCATATAGCAACGTCTTACCATATAGCAACGTCTTACCATATAGCAACGTCTTACCATATAGCAACGCCTTACCATATAGCAACATCTTACCATATAGCAACGTCTTACCATATAGCAACGTCTTACCATATGGCAACGTCTTACCATATAGCAACGCCTTACCATATGGCAACGTCTTACCATATAGCAACGTCTTACCATATGGCAACGTCTTACCATATAGCAACGTCTTACCATATGGCAACGTCTTACCATATNGGAGAGAGGGCCAAGAGGGAGAGAGGGCCAAGAGGGAGAGAGGGCCAAGAGGGAGAGAGGGCCAAGAGGGAGAGAGAGACTCTCCCAGCCTCCTTCCCTTTCCCTGTGAAGAACAATAGTCTCGGACATTTCGCAGGACATAAATCTCATTTTCAAAACAACAACAAAAGAAAGAAAGAAAGAAAAAAGGCGCCTTTGCAGATCGCCACAGCAACCCGGTGGCTTACCCGAGGGAGTTTCTTTGCTCTCTCTCCCTCAAAACCTAGCTCAGAGCAGGAGGTAAAGGCAGCCAAACAGCAGGACAAGACATCCCCTCTCTCTCCTCTGTCTTCGCATGGATCGCCACAACACTCCCATGGCTCACCTGAGTGAGTCTCTTGGCTCTCTCTCCCAGCTCCTTTGTCTTCACTGTGATCTCCTCCTTCACTTGTGTCGTGTCGTCCTGTGCAGCATCGTTTGCAGCAAACAATGCACACACAACAACAACAAAATGCAGTTTTCTTTTCTTCTTTCTTTTTCTTAATACGTGTGACTTGTTGTCCTGCAGTGGAAAGATTGCATCCATTGCCGCCAACGTTGTCGACTGTGCATATCCTTCTGTGTTTTGCTCCTCCGTGCGCGCTGTGTCGGACAATCGAGCAGTAGGAGAGTATTGTGGGCAACTACCCTTCCTGCAAGTCGGTGAGGCCGATCCAACAAGGAGAGCAGACGACATGGCTGACCTGGCAGCGGTACCAAGCAGAAGGAAACTAGACAAGACAGAGACGGCCGCACGCCAAGAACTTTCTGCGAGCAAAAGAGTGGGGTTTGACACGGCACCATGAATCCTGACCCGTGAAGGAGCCACACACTAGCACTGTCGTCGTCTCATAAGCGTGCCGCATGAGTGCATTGCCGTCGCGTAATGTGACACAGCAAACACAAACACACACACACACACACACACACACACACACGCAC
>SZWC01001019.1:24971-67902 GCA_023375785.1 Penium margaritaceum
GCTGATGCCTACTGGGCACGCGGGCTCAAGCTCCTTCGTGAGCTTGACAAAGCCGCACCAGGCCAGCTTGCTGCTGTCCACACCATGGTCAACGGCTTGATTCCCGAGCTGTCTGACCTCCTCCGCGACGTCAAATCTGACGAGCTGCTGCGTCTTGCTTCTCAGCCTGTTCCTCCTGATTCCCCACCGGGCATTGGTGCTCTCTGGGACTTCGTTGCTGATCGCCTCGCCGCATGGTGGACCAGCCTTCAGAACAAACGTCTACACCGTGCTGCAGTTGCCGGAGTTGCTGCCGCCACCACCGCCTCCTCCCCTGCCTCTTCCTCGGCTACCACCGTCTCCTCCACGTCCTCTTCTTCCTCAGCATCCACGGCCACCGCTCTCGCCTCCCAGGGGCGCGGGCGTGGCAAGGGCAAGGGGAAGGGCAAGGGGAAGGGCAAGGACCCTGCACCATCCCGTGTCCCTGGTGCCGTTGTGTGCTGGAACTGTGGTTCCTCCGAGCATTCTGCTCGTACTTGCCCTGCGCCTCCTGATGATCTGCGCCTGGCGCGCTCTATGCGTGCGCACTGGTCTCGCACCGGCGGCTCCTCCTCTTCGTCCACCACCACCTCCAGCTCCCCTTCAGCCTCTCACCATGCCGGCTCCACCCCTGCCCAGGTCTACTCCACCGCCGGCGTCTCCACAGGTCCACCCCCCATCCCATACCCGTGGGGTTGGCCATCGTTCTACGGAGCGCCCGCGTTTGCTGGGCCCCCTTTTTCGGCCTACGTCCTGCCTCCGTGGTTCGCACCTCCCTCGCGGCAGTCTCCTCCATCTTCCGCATCGTCCGTCGATGGCGAGCGCCAGCTGGAGCAGTCTCTTCTCCAGCGTCTTTACCTCCGCGATCAGGGAGGTGAGAGTGTGTCTTCGTTGGCCAGAGGTCTCCCTTGTCACACTGACACTGTCCTTCGTGGGGACCCCCCCGGTCATGTCCCTGGGTTCCCGTCCGCGTCTGTTCCGTGGGTTGAGCACTGGCAGTCTGTCGTGCTTCCTCGTTGCCTGTCTGTTTGTGACTCTGCCCCACCCTCGGCTGGCACTGTTGCCACCTGTGGCGTCCTTCCTGGTGTTCGTGTCTCCGGTGGCTTCTGGGTTCTCGACTCCGGAGCCACCCACCACATGACCTCTGTTCGTTCAGCGTTTGTCTCGTTGGGTCCTGCTGGTTCAGTCCATTTTGTTCGTACTGGTTCTGGTCAGTTGCTGCCTGTCCAGGGCGTGGGTGTTGTTCGCTTTGTTGGTCCTGGTGGCGTGCTGTTCCTCCCCGACGTGCTGTATGTGCCTTCTTTGGAGCTCAGCCTGTTGTCCGTGCCCTCTCTTGACAATCAGGGCATGGATTTCTCAGCCAGTCGGGGTGTTGGCACTGTCTGCATTCGTTCCACTGGTCGCATCGTTCTGCGGGGGGTTAAGTGTGATGAACTCTACCGTGTGCCCCTCATTGCTCCCGCTCCCCCCTCTGTTGGCTCTTCTCTAGCACACATTGCACCATCTCTCTCCCCCACTGATATCAAACTCTTGCATCGTCGTCTTGGCCATGTTCACACTGATGCCATCTCCAGCATGCTACGTCTCCAACCTGCTGTTGGACTGTCACCTTCCACCTTTCCATCGCCTTGTCCCTCTGACTGTCTCGACTGCGCCCAAGGGAAAATGCATCGTTCTCCCTTTGCCTCCTCTGACTCCCAGTCCTCCCAACCTCTTGCTCTTGTGCATGCTGATGTCATGGGTCCTCTCTCCCATGACCTTCTTGGGGGTGTTGGGCGTTATGTTTTGTGCCTCACTGATGACTTTTCTCGCTATCGCTGGGTCTTCGCTCTTCGCCAGAAGAGTGACGTCCCTGCTGTCCTTGAGTCCTAGCTCCGCCAGGCTGAACGGTCTTGTCAGCGCTCCCTGCGTGTCTTTCGCAGCGACCGCGGCGGTGAGTTCCTTGGTCCCACCGCCCGGTTCCTTGAATCGCAAGGGGTGTGTTTGGAGACTTCCGCTCCCTACACACCCCAACAGAACGGAGTCTCTGAGCGTTGGAACCGGACTCTTGCCGACGGCGTCCGTACCCTCCTGTCTGAGTCCGGCCTTCCTCCTCTCTTCGCCTTTGAAGCCATGAGTTACATGACCTGGGTGTGGAATCGAGTCCCACACGGGCCCCTTCCCCGCTCGGTCACTCCTTTTGAGCGTTGGTACGGGACCCGCGCTGACCTGCGACTCGCTCGAGTCTGGGGCAGCATTGCGTCGGTCTGGCTCCCTGAGGACCTTCGTGACGGCAAACTCTCCCCGCGTGGGCGTCTCTGCCCTTTCTTGGGCGTGTCTGCCCAGTCCAAAGCCTGGCGCTTTTGGGACCAGGAGCGCCAGCGCGTCATTGAGTCCCGCGATGCCCTTTTCTTCGAGTCTGTCTTTCTCCGTGACCTCAGTCGTCACTCTACGGCAGCCTCCCTGCTGCCGCTCTCTCGCTTGCGGGGGGAATTCGGGCCTGCGGCTCCCGTTGCCCCTGCAGCCCCTGCTGCGGTCCCTTCCTCGCAGCCTCCACCCTCGGAGCGGCCTTCGTCGTCTGGCAGCGTGACGCCTTCTCCTTCCGCGTCGTCCAGCTCGCTCGGAGCTCCTGCGTCTCCTGTTGTGTCCTCCTCCGTTCCGTCTGAGTCCATGTCTCCTGCACACTCCTCAGTGGCCCCGTCCAGTCCGCTTACCCCTGCGGCACCCAGTGGTTCAACCGCTGCCCCGCCGTTGCCTTGTGACCCTCCTGGTCCTGCTCCCATCGAGCCCTTCGTCCGTGGCGGGCGTCTCCGTGCGCTCCCTTCACGTTCGTCCAGTGTCGCTGCCCCATCCGTCCGTCCTGTCCANGGTGAGTTCCTTGGTCCCACCGCCCGGTTCCTTGAATCGCAAGGGGTGTGTTTGGAGACTTCCGCTCCCTACACACCCCAACAGAACGGAGTCTCTGAGCGTTGGAACCGGACTCTTGCCGACGGCGTCCGTACCCTCCTGTCTGAGTCCGGCCTTCCTCCTCTCTTCGCCTTTGAAGCCATGAGTTACATGACCTGGGTGTGGAATCGAGTCCCACACGGGCCCCTTCCCCGCTCGGTCACTCCTTTTGAGCGTTGGTACGGGACCCGCGCTGACCTGCGACTCGCTCGAGTCTGGGGCAGCATTGCGTCGGTCTGGCTCCCTGAGGACCTTCGTGACGGCAAACTCTCCCCGCGTGGGCGTCTCTGCCCTTTCTTGGGCGTGTCTGCCCAGTCCAAAGCCTGGCGCTTTTGGGACCAGGAGCGCCAGCGCGTCATTGAGTCCCGCGATGCCATTTTCTTCGAGTCTGTCTTTCTCCGTGACCTCAGTCGTCACTCTACGGCAGCCTCCCTGCTGCCGCTCTCTCGCTTGCGGGGGGAATTCGGGCCTGCGGCTCCCGTTGTCCCTGCAGCCCCTGCTGCGGTCCCTTCCTCGCAGCCTCCACCCTCGGAGCGGCCTTCGTCGTCTGGCAGCGTGACGCCTTCTCCTTCCGCGTCGTCCAGCTCGCTCGGAGCTCCTGCGTCTCCTGTTGTGTCCTCCTCCGTTCCGTCTGAGTCCATGTCTCCTACACACTCCTCAGTGGCCCCGTCCAGTCCGCTTACCCCTGCGGCACCCAGTGGTTCAACCGCTGCCCCGCCGTTGCCTTGTGACCCTCCTGGTCCTGCTCCCATCGAGCCCTTCGTCCGTGGCGGGCGTCTCCGTGCGCTCCCTTCACGTTCGTCCAGTGTCGCTGCCCCATCCGTCCGTCCTGTCCAGTCTCACCCAGAGCAGCCTGGAAGGCTACCAACTGGCATGGACGCCTTGGGCCTAGCCACAGCAGTGGTCCATCCCAGCTCTACCCTTGGGCAGACACTGCTCAGATCTGAGCACGAGCGCGCTCTCGAAGCCGCCATCAGCAGCAGTGTTGCCGAGTGTCACGCGACAGTTGCTGCTGTACCNATGTCAACAACGCCTTCCTGCACGGTCAGTTGGATGAGGAGATCTACATGGTGCAACCTCCAGGGTTCTCTGACGGCACTGACAGAGTGTGGAGACTGCGTAAGGCTCTCTATGGCCTGAAGCAATCACCACGGTGTTGGAACCAGGAGATCACCTCTACCCTTGAAAAGGGGGGGTACCGTCGTAGCACAGTGGATCCTTCTCTCTTTGTCGCTCCCAACTCTGCACCGTTTGTTGCAGTTCTCGTCTATGTGGATGACCTGCTCATTGCGTCACCCAGTCAGGAGGCAGTGTCGACTGTGAAGTATTTGCTGCAGTCCACGTACAAGATGAAAGACCTCGGCCCAGCTCGAGTTTTTCTCGGCATGGAGCTTGAGCGTGATCGTGCTCACCGTGTTCTGCATGTCCACCAGGCAGCATATGTCAGGAGTCTGGGGGAGCGCTTTGCCTCGCTCCTTGAGTCTGTGCCCTCAGCATCCACGCCGATGACGCCCGCTGGGCAGAGGTTGCTGAAAACACTGGATGTGTCCAAGCTGGGGGAGCCGGTGGATGTGACCGACTACCTGCGTGTCATAGGGTCATTGATGTACCTGGCCACTACCACACGAGCAGATGTCGCTTTCGCTGTGAACTTCCTTGCACAGTTCTCACAGTGCCCACGGGTGCGACACATGGAGGCCGCGCTGCGTGTCGTTCGATATGCGCTTTCCACTGCACGAGTTGGCCTCTGTTACCGGGTGCAGTCGTCCATCGTTGTTGATGGCTACACTGACAGTGACTGGGCGCATGACACGGATGCACGCAGCCGCACCGGCTATGTCTTTCTCGTCGGCGGCACAGCAGTCTCCTGGAAGAGCGGTAAGCAGGGTTGTGTCGCACGCAGCTCGAGTGAGGCGGAATATGTCGCCCTTGGTGCAGGCACTTGTGAAAGTGTTTGGCTGTGTCGTTTGTTTCAGCAGTTGCGTGTACCCATCCGCTGCATCACCTTACGCTGTGACAATCAAAGTACAAAAGCTATTGCTGAGCACGACGGCATGCATCACACGCGCACCAAGCACATCAATGTAGAGCATCACTTTGTACGTGAGCGTGTGGCTGCAGGTGATGTCANTGTGCATGTCGTTCGTGTGCGTCGGCTGTGGGTCATGGGGGAGTGTTGGATTCATATCATTATCACACGGTGACCTCTGGCCTCGTTGCACACTCACATCACCGGTGCAGGTGACTGACCAGAGAGAGATGACTTCGCCGACGGACTCGTCATGACCAGAAGTTGGGAGGACGACCATGACGAGGCTCAATCTGAGCCTGCCAGCCACATGTGCATTTCTCACATGCGTTCAAGCACAGTCGGCCATGGGCATAACCGGGTTCATCCCCTTGTCGCTTTGTTGTTTTGAACAGTGGCCTAGTTTATGTTAGGAGTTTGGTCTGTGGGCAGGTGGGGATAATTCCACCAGTTTCGAGGGTGGCGAGAGAGATCGAGCTCGCTGCTCGCTCTCTCGCCCCTCCCCGTCGCGTAACACCTTTGTGACTCGTGACTGCTTTTTTCACTCTCCGTTCGTTTCTTGTGACTCTCACATCCTTGCGTCGATCTATGGCGTTTCGCCCCCTCTTGCATGCAACAGCAGAGCTCCTGCCTCAGTCTTCTCTCTAGCTTAGATTGCTCACACTGCCATGATGCCCTCTGTGCTTGTCGGGGTGCTTTGCGGTTTTTGTGCAGACGCTAGAGTTTTCTCGGTGGACTGGCTTTTGAGCCCCATTTGCATCTTTTGCATTGTCTGTCCACCGATCGGTGCCGGACTTATGCGCGTGACCAGTCACAACGTCCGGCTTGAGATTCTGCATCTCTAGGTTCAAACGGCGTAGCATTCTGATTTGTCTGCGCAAAGTTACGGCCAAAATAGTGTTTTTGGGCCAGTTTTTGGACAGACCTTGCACTGCCGCGTGCGACACGCGTCGTGCACCATGGCAGGTATTTATACTATGGACTTGTCATTTGTTATCACTATCTACATGTTTATTAATGGAAGCACATTTGACACTGAGTCGTGTCGTCTAGCCAAACCTTTGTCGTTTCACGTCCGACCTGTGTTGACGCCGCGAGCTGACTGAGCGCTGACGCACAGTCAGTGGCAAGCGTGCTAGGAAGCTTCCTAGAATCCTCTCATGGTATCACAGCAAACGAGCCACAGCTCGTACTGTGCAGCAGAGACGCAGCACTAGCAACAACAGTGAGTGGCAGCAGCGGTAGCCACCCATAGCAACAGCAGCAGATCCTAGAGGGACCCACCACGTCTGTATTGCAGAGCAGTGGTGGAGGTAGCGCAGACAGCGGCGGCAGCTGCAAGCAATAGCGGCCGTAGGAGCAGCAGCGGCGGAAAGCACCTGCAGTGAGAGCTGCTACAGGCTGTAGCCAGTACAGTAGCAGCACCAGGTGGCAGCAGCAGCCGTGTCTGGCTACCGGCCTGTACACAAAAAAAAGGAAGAAGGAGCTCGTAGCAACAGCTTGCGACAGCGGCTACGAGCAGTGGGAGCGCGCAGTGGCGGCAGGAGCTTGCACCAGCGGCGGCATCAGTAGCCACGAGCTACAACAGCAGCGGAGCAGCTGCCACACCAACCGCAATAGTAGTAGTAGGCAACAGCCGCAGCAGCAGCAGCAGCAGGTAGGAACTGTAGAAGCAGCCACAGTAGCGGCGGCGATAGCACGCACCTCTAGCAGTAGCGGCAGTGGGAAGCAGCCATAGCAGTAGCAACGGCGGCGAGCAGGTGCAGCAGCTGTTGTAGCAGCATTCGCAACAACAACATCAACAGGCAGCAGCCACAGTAGCAGCCACAGTAACAGCCGCAGCAACAGCAACAGCAGGCAGCAGCTGCTGCAGCAGCAACAGCAGTTGCTGCAGCAACTGCAGCAGTAGTTGCTGCAGCAATTGCTACCATCGGGCCTGAGGGGGATCCGACACGAGGGACCCGTCCGGGGGGGGTCCCCTCGGTCGGGCCTGTCCTGCCGACAAAGGGCCCGACAGAGCGCCGGCAGAGCACCGGCGCACGAGCCGGCGCGTGCCGGCCAAACGCCGGCCTCCTGCCGGCCGAGAGGGACAGGGGAGGCCGACGGAAGGCCTCCGGCCGGCTGCGCGCGAGGGGGGGAGCGAGCCTTCCCCTCCACTTCGCTCGCGGCGAGGGTCGAGCCAGACCGGAAGAAAAAGGAGGGGGAGAGGATAGACGGGGGGGGGGGCTCGAGTGCGGCACCGTAGAAAACCCCAACACAGGCACCCAAGGAGGTGACGCCTAAAAAACAAAGGACAGGGGGGTCCTCGAGTGGGGCATTTGAGTAAGACCACAAAAAGGGGTACCCCACTCATGCCAAGCGGTTGGTGAACAAAACGAAAAAAACAAGTTTTGTGTTCNGGGGGGGGGGGCTCGAGTGCGGCACCGTAGAAAACCCCAACACAGGCACCCAAGGAGGTGACGCCTAAAAAACAAAGGACAGGGGGGTCCTCGAGTGGGGCATTTGAGTAAGACCACAAAAAGGGGTACCCCACTCATGCCAAGCGGTTGGTGAACAAAACGAAAAAAACAAGTTTTGTGTTCTTTTGTTTATTTTACCTTTTGGTGTGGCTTGAGGCCACCACCGTCATCTGACGACGGGAACCGCTGTAGAAGCATCCGCTGCGAGAGTTGCAACGGTAGCAGCAGCAGCGAACGTGGCTTGAGGCCACAGCCGTCGGCTGACGACGGAACCCGGTGCAGAATCAGCACCGAAGGCGACTTGAGGTCGCACACTTGAGTCGCACAGCATCGCACCACTAGCGCGGTGGTGACCGTCTTCGTGACGGCGTCGCAACACGTCTGAGAGATTGTGCTTTGATCGCTCACCCCCCTGTGGCCTTGTGCCAGCGGGAGCACTCACCCACGCCAAGCTCTGGAGATGAGCAGAGTGACGTGGCAGGGAGCGCAGCCGGCGCCGTGGTTGGCACCGGCTCTGCATACGTCGCAAGCACCACGTCCACAGTGGCAGTTCCAGCCGTGGCGTACGCCTAAGCCGTCCAACGGCTTTGCCTACTACTACTGTGGGGATCGGTACCATGGATGGCGTCGGTGTCGCCAGCGTCCTGCGTGGTACCGCCTTGGATACGGTCCCGCTCTTCGTCTTCACCATCGGACTCCGAGATCTTGTCAACCGATACCGTGGCACCCCTTAGTGGAGCTATGGCGGTGTTGTACGTTGAGCTCCAGGGTCTAAAGCGCATGGTGCAACAGCTCACAGACCATGTACTCTCTGAGCAGGCCGTTCCCACCATGCCGCTGCAGACATCCCTGTCTCTCTCCTCGCCATCCTCATCTCCTACAGTGTCGTCACCTGCTGGTCCCTCGCCACTCAATCTCAGCTCCACATCCGACGCCCTTCGCTCGGTCCTGGAGTCAGTCGGTGTCACCCCGACCTCCAACCCCGTCGATATCTTAGCCGTCACTTCTGCGGGCACCCCTCGTGCACGCACTCGTCGAGCGAGACAGCGGATGGCTTGACAGGCTATACGTGCCCAACCAACAGTAGCAGTGCCGACAGAGCATCACCAGCAGTGACGGACGGTGCCGAGAAACCGCTTCCATTGTCTCCGGTTGTAGGATTGGTGTTTCATCCCCTTCCACCTTTTGGTGGTGTGTCGGTCGTGGGGGGGATGGAGTGTCCGCCGACGACTACCTTGGAACCGAGGATTGAGGCAGCAGACGGAGATTTATGACACACTCAGTTGGTGCACCATGTCGCTATGGTGGACTGTTCGTCCGAGGAGGAGTGGTCTGATGCTGAGTCAGCTTCAGAGATCGAGTTGGAGATTGCAGCGGATGTGGCGGAGGGAGTAGGAGAGGCAGCAGAGGCCGTTGATACCCTGACGATGGCCGGGACGATAGCAGCTACTATGGCGGTGGCAGGAATTGCAGCAGAGTCGTCTCCCTCGTCCTCGGTCGCGGGGTTGGTGCGCCACTCCTTTTCCGAGTCCTTCGGCCGGTGGGGAGGTGGAGTGCTCACCGACTACCACAAGGAAGCACATGATTGATGCATGGGATAGTGCTCGACGGCAGGAGCATGTGGCTAACTGCCAGGAGGGGACAGACGCCCCTTGTGAGGACAACGAGTCGTACATGGGGGATTTGTCACACACGGAGTCGGTGACAGACGTAGAGGCCCAGTGTGCTGCTGTATTTGCAACAGCTATAGCACGAGCACAGGATGACCCCTACACGACACCAGACATCCGTGTGTGCGCTACGTTGGTGGGACTTGACGAGCTTGCAGCAGCCACGGTCCAGGATGTAGAGCGAGCTGCGGATCTCAGGGCTTCTTTGACCAGCGTTGTTGACACCACGACGGTTTTAGCCGACGACACAACGGCAACGAGCACCTGCGCCGAGTGCCTGAGCTCCGCGATGGACGCTCAAGAGGCAGCCATGGCTGGAGTGGAGGCGCACGCGCAGAGTCTTGTGGCCGAGCTCCGAGAGGCCAGTAGCCGCTGTTGCAACGGGATTGATCCAGCACGACAGGCTGTCATGGAGTGTGTGGAGGATGCACACAGGCGTCTTGAGGCAACTGCGTGGTCTCTACAGCATACAGGTCTGGGACAGGCGGATCTCGAGCAGCAAGTGGATGATGGGTTGCACACCAGGGGTCGCGAGGAGCACCACAGCACTGACCGCACCTTCGATGACCGCGACGTCGCCGCGGATGCAGCTGTACCTACACATGCCGACGTCTGGCCAGTAGCTGACAGCCGATCAACAGGTGTGTCATGAGCAGCAGGTGCCTTCGCAGTAGTCGTTCCTACAGTCCCAGATGACTTACGTGGCGACTTATTGTCTTGCGCTCCCGCCCTACCAGTACCTCGTGGCCCGGTGGTGCTTGAGTCAACGACTGACGTACAGGACATCAACTTGTGCAATGAGCAGGTGCAGCTCCACTCCTTCCTGCGGGGTGAGATCCCGAGGCTGCAGGAGGCTCTGGCTCGTTTCGACGCACACACAATCGAGGTCTACCATCAGGTTCATTCCACGACTGACCGTCTACATGCCGCAGATGTAGCAAGGTGGTTGACTGCCGCGTGAGAGCTTGTCGAGCTCCACACGCACCTCGACGCTGCGGAGGACGCAAGGCGATATGAAGCTCAGCAGTTGGAGGCCATACAACAGGCGATTATCTTGGAGGAGGCCCTCAGCGCTGTACCAGTCACATCAGCAGATGACGGCAGCAGTGACGATGATAGCGACGACGACGCCAGCGACAATGGCGATCCGAGGTGAGGCTCTGTGCGAGTACATCTCACCAGCATCGTCGTCACGGGAGCCGTGCTCCCTCCTCACGGATTGTGTTGGGAGTAGCTATCAGCTTTGCTCGTGCTTTCAGCCTCTACAGCCTAAGAGGGGTGTTGGTGTGTGGGCTTTGGCCTGACACTTTTTTTTAGACAGCGAGGTTACTTGGAGTGCGGCACGATGCTAGGGTCAAGATTATCCTGGTCGAGATCCGTGCACTGGTGAGTTCTAACGGTGTGACGTCGAGACCCACTGCCTACATGTGTTATGTATGATCCAAACATGATGTGGTCGAGATCCGGACACCCGGAGACATTTTCCGGGGTCACGAGGAGACCTTGTTTATCTGTCTCTCTTGCAATATGTTGGACACGTAGGTTTGTGATTGACTTCTTGCATGGTCGAGACCCGGGCACTTAGTGGGATGCACCATTGTCACGAGGAGACCCTGTGTTGTGGTATGCTTGATCGGTGCTCGCTATGATTGGTTGCCTCCTGAGCCATCCTTTCTTGCCTTCGCTCACACATCGTTATGTTGACAGTTGTGTCAGCCAAGGAGAGTGTTGGTGTGTGTGGCTTCCACCCGTCACAAGCGTTGGCCAGGAAAGCAGCGCTACAGGAGAGCGCGACGACATGGTCCCTGATGCGGACCCCGGAGACACCGGCGCGTTGGCAGGTGGTGGACCACCCACTCGGAGCTGACCGACGACTGTCCCAGCATTGTGGATATTCTCTCGGACCTCCTACAGCTTTTCTGCAGCCTATCCTTGATGCAGACACAACTGGCGCCAGAGCACCGATGAGTGGTGGCTCCATCCATCAGCAACTGCCAGAGAGCTGCCACGATGCCCTCGGTGCTTGCCGGGGTGCTTTGCGGTTTTTGTGCAGACGCTAGAGTTTTTTCGGTGGACTGGCTTTTGAGCCCGATTTGCATGTTTTGCATTGTCTGTCTACCGATTGGTGCCGGACTTATGCGTGTGACCAGTCGTAGCGTCCGGCTCGAGATTCTGCATCTCTATGTTCAGACGACGTAAAGTTCTGATTTGTCAATGCAGAGTTATGGCCAAAACAGTGTTTTTGGGCCGGTTTTAGGACAGACCTTGCACTGTCGCGTGCGACACCCGTCGTGCACCACGGCAGGTATTTATGCTATTGACTTTTCATTTGTTATCACTATCTGCATGTGCTTATTAATGGAAGCACATTTGACAATGTGTTGTGTTGTCTAGCCCAACCCTTGCTGTTTCGCATCCAACCTGTGTTGACGCCGCGAGTTGACTGAGCGCTGATGCCCAGTCAATGGCAAGTGTGCTAGGAAGCTTCCTAGAATCGTCTCAGTTCTAGACCTCTAGACTTGACTCCAGTCACATGAAGAAGGGTTACAGTGGTCGCCGCCTACCTTCGTGGTCTCTTCCTCATGTTGTACATTCCTATGTGCACACATGAGTTTTCTTGTTGGCTATTTCACAAGGGCCAATTTCTCGGCACCGTCGCTTCTGCTCTTTGTCAGGTTAGTTCTGCAGAGCTCACTTTTCAGCTTCTGCTGCTTCTTTCGGTTTGTCATTCGGCCACCCGAGTGCCCTGTACATTTGTCGGCATCTGTCAGTTCCTGCTTGGTAGCTCGTAGACTTTTTCCAGAACATTGCCATAGGCTAGCCACTATGCAGTTTGCACGTACGCTAGCCTGACCGACGGTGGAGGAGATATCCTTCTCTGTCACTCATTATTCAATCAACTCCTATGTTCTCGTGCACATCTTTGCCATCTCTCAACCTCACTTGGTGTCGTCTGTCCCGTTGTAACGCACACCGTGTCCTCTCTTACACAGACAATAGCTAAGAGGGTTGTTGCATTCCCTCATGGTATCAGAGTAGTTGAGAAATGACCATCCTCACGCTCCACCATACAACACGCAACAGCAGCAACAGTTGAGACTTCTGAGTTGGGTTGGGCTGGGTTGTGTGGGGCGTACAGGTCTTGGCAACGTGGAGGCCCTGAGCTGAGGGCTCATGTTGCGTAATCCTCCTACAGCCCCGTAGGCGGAATGCTGTGGAAATATTTTCGATAGTTTCCATCGTCGTGGCGGCCTTCTTAGCGGCGACGTACAATACGGATGACGACATTTTAGGTCGTCACTGTAGTAGCACCTGTAGCCTCGACGATGGAAGTAGCTATAAGAGTAGTAGCAACCACAACGGCGGTGTCGTAGGCAGCCACTACAGCAGCAGCCGCAGCCTTGGCAACAGCAGCAGCTCCAGCAGGAGCTATAGCAGCAGTTACAACAGCTACGGCGACAGCCTTGGCAGAAACAACAGCCTTAGCAAAATTTGTTGCAGCCTCATCAGCAGCACTTGCTGGAGGATCCATAACTGCAGACGCAGCAGCTACGTAGAAACAAAAGCCACAACCTACGGAACATGAGCAGCTGTAGCATAAGGAGAAGCGACCGTTGCAGAAGCAATGGCATTGGCATCGCACCTGCCATACACAACAGCTTATGCATCCGGCAGTCGTGTGCAACAGAGGTAGCTTGCTGTCAGGAAGCTGCTTGCTGCTTGCTTTCCAAAAGTTGCTTTGCAACTTCCGGAGTGCAAGCTCGCCGATCGACGAACTCATCGATCGGCGAGCTCGTCAGTCGGCGAGCTTGTCCTCGGTGGGACAGGTGCCACCGACAAGAGTAGCTCGCCGGCGGAAACGGAAAAAAGAAAGGAAAACAAATGGCCAAGGCGCAGCCGGGTCCATCTCGTCAACAGCCTCCATTGGCGACCCCATCCCCTAGACTCCTTTGTCCTCTCCTCTTTCATTCTATTCTATTTTATTTTACCTTTGGGAAAATACATCTGAACAGCTTGGTTTGCGACTCGCCTATACAAGAAGTGACGGGTTCAAATCACGAAGATGGTAGGTTCATGTTTCAGATGCTGGTACCTCAGAAATGTCGACTTAGATCTATCATGTACACTTTATGCCTAGTACCGAGCCGTAGACATGCGAGGACCCGCTATCGTCAAAATCCAGTATCTCATATACTCGGCCTCAATGATCACATCTCAACAAATAGTGCCCAAAACTATCACAACCGCGAGAAACATAGTGCAAGATGTTTCTTGCGGCTACATTTCAAGATTTGAAAGGCTCAATGACATCGTGCAGTTTTTTACCGCGGTGGATCCTGCACAATCGTACAAGATCTGCAACGGCCAGAAACTCATCAGAACTTGTGGTAGTCGTCGTAGAGCAAAAAGCATGGTGAGGAACGCCAATTGCCAAATCTCATTGGCCTCCGGTGCGTCAAGAGCATTTGTGATTCGTTAATGTCTTTTGACATGGAACCATTTTTTTCCCAAAGGTGGTGACATGTGCCGGAAACTCGTCGGCTTCGTTCAACAGTACTATATTTGTGATTTGAGAGGCCATCAACATGATCCTTTTCGCCCTCACACGAACATCCAACAGAAATGCGCTCCCAAGACAGGCCTCTCTGAACAACCAAGAAGTGTTACGGCATCATACAACAACGACATCCAATGGCAGGCAGCCTGCGTCAAGAGGGAGGTCAAACTTGACACCTCTCACAAATTTGTCCTTTACCTTTTTTTCTCTTTTTCTTCATTCTTGGACTTTTCTTTTTCTCTCTCCTTGCATAGTCTTGGTCGAGACAAGGACATATGGGGATCTGTCCCACTGTCTCGAGGGACCACCTTTTGTGAGATTCTCTCTGAGCTCATTTATTGTCGAGTTTTTCCCTTCTTTTTCTCTTATGTCCCATTCTCTGGTCAAGACCCCAATATTTGGGGACCAGCCCCAACTATTGAGGAAGACCCCCTCCTCCTCACGGTCAAGACCCCGGTGCGTGGGTTTGTCCCGTGCCGTGGGAGACCATTCACTCATCTACCATTGTCCAGGCCTTGGCATGACTACGGCAGTGGTGCCACTGCCCGGTGGCACTGAGACCCGTCCCCTTTTTGTCCCACCATTTATGGACCTCCGTCCGCCTACTACTCGTCGTCACAGTGGCTGGCCACGTCCACTTCACCCAGTATACCAAATCCTCCGCCATTTGTCTCAGGCTCCTCCCAGCTGGCCATCCGTCTTCCTCAACCTCTCACTCAGCACCCTCCCAGCTAAGACCACTCAACGCCACCTGCATTGTGAGTTTGGCAGTCGGCTCTTGAGGTCACCATTGTGAGTCGGATGGATCCCTCTGGGGTGCGTCGTTGGGCGGTCCGAACATGGAGGATGCATGGATTGAGGAGTGGCAGCATGCTACATGTCCCCGTCTTTTAGCCCATTGTCTAGGTCTTGCTTCGTTTTCAGCTGCCACTTCAGGTCGTGTCGCTACATGTCATGTCTCATTCCCTGTTTGTGTTCCTTATGGTTTCTGGATTCTTGATTTTTGAGCCACTCACCATATGATGTTGTCGTTGGGGCCTGACGGGGATGTCCACTTTGTCCATACTGGTTTAAGATAGGTGCTGCCTGTCGAGGGCATTGGTGTCATATAGTTTGTTTTTGTCCCTTTTTTTTCGTCTCCCTACCCGATGCTCTATGTTCTTGTGCTTGAGGTGAGCAAACTGTCAGTCACAGCCCTCGACGATCAGGGTATGGACTTTTTCATGGCGTTGGTATATTTCATTGCAATCTTCTGGGCATATTGTACTATGTGGCCTTCATTCACACAAACTGTATCATGTGCCTTTGTTTGCACCTAGCATATCCACCGCTGCCACTGCTCATGTCCATGTTGCTTATACACTTTCTACTAAACATACATGCTTTCTTCATTGTCGTCTCTGCCATGTGAGTACCGCTGCAATTCACAGCCTGTTGTGCCACCATCTTACCACTAGTCTGGATGCTGCCACCTTCTCCGCTCCGTGTATTGTTGACGAAATGGATTGTATACAAGGCAAAATGCATCGCTCCCCTTTCCATGTGTCGACGTCTTCCACCCATGAGTCTCTCACTCTTGTCCATGCTGATGTCATGGGGCCGTTCTCAATTGAGTTCCTCAGTGGTGGTCGTTATGTCCCCGTCTGATGGACGACTATTCTTGTTTTCGTTATATCTTTTCACTGTGTCTCAAGAGGGATGTCAGTCGCACAATCTAGTCCTGGCTTGTCTTAGAAGAGCGTTCCTGGAGACATAAGCTGCAATTTTTTCGTTCTGATCATGGTGGTGAGTTCATTGGACCCAACCTACATTTTCTTATGTCGTTCAGTGTCCGGTTTGATTCATCTGCACCCTATACCACGAAGCAAAATGGCGTTTTTGTGTGCTTGAACCGCACTCTTGTGGATAGGGTTTACACCATGGAGGCTGAGTCTGGCCTGTGAGAAGGCTTTGCTTATGAGGCCATGAAGTACATGACTTGGGTGTAGAACCGGGTGCCTCATGGGCCCCTTCCACACCACGTCACTCTGTACGAACGCTGGTTCTAACGTCGTACTGACTTGCACCTTACGCGGGTTTGGGAGTACGTTGCCGGTGTCTGGCTCTCTAAGCACCAGCGCGATGGGAAGCTCTCCCCGCGTAGGCATTTGTGCCCATTCATCGGTGCCTCACCACAATCCAAGGCATGACATTTCTGGGATGCTAAGAGCCGTCATGTCATTGAGTCATGTGAGGCTCTTTTCTTCGAGAGCAAGTTCATTCGCGACATTGTCCATCGCGTCCCCTCTCTTGGCCCAGTCTCGCGTGCTGCCGACAGCTCTTGGGTGGGCTGGCCCTCAGTCGGCTCTCCGTGCTCCCATGTGCCTCTCTTCTCACCTGTGCCCCCGCCGGCATTTGTTCGGGTACCCACATCTATGTTGTTTTCTACATCGATGGCACCTACATTGTCGCCTGCCTCCCTACCTGTGTCTGGATCCACCTCCTCCTCCTCCTCCTCATTTGCGCCTGCGTCACTGCCTGTGACATCACCTGGTACTGTCTCTTATTCATTGCTAGCATTGTCTCATACGTCCTCACCTGCGTTGTTGCCTACACCATCTGGCGCCTTTCCCCTTCACTCTGATCCCTTGTTGGTTCCTTGCATTGGACCTCGTCGCTCCTCCACTCTTGTCCGTCCCTGCCCCGTACAGTCGGGCTCAAGGTGTCGCCTACGTCCCATATAGTCCTCGTCTCACTCTGTCCCCTTTGCCATGTGATCTGTGTCCGCTCATCTGTCTGGCCCAGCCTTGGTCCCTTCCACTGACCTGCCTTCTCTTGCCAGTGGCCTAGATGTGCTTGGTCTGGCGGCGGTTCTCGTCCAGCCCAACTCGGCTGTCGGCTATTCCATGATTGCGGCCAAGTTCATCCGTGCTGTTGCCTGCGTAGTGTCTAGGATTTTTCTGCCTCACACCTCTGTCGCCGGATAGCAACAGTCTAGAAAACGGGTCCTAACAAGGGAGGCCGTCGACCGCACTTGGTATTGCAACCAAGATAACATATTATCCTCCAATGAGGGATCACATTCTAGGTTCATTGAGTTGTAACCTCACGAAGTCCTCATGAAGGTCTTAAGTTTCTACCCTTGGTTGGACACTATGTGATGGTTCTCAAACGCAAGAACTGTAAAAGGGTGAATGTAGGATACAGGACGTTTTTCTTGTAGAGCTTTGCTAATGCTTTTGCTTGCAGTGGCTCCACAGGAGCCAACCTCAACCTACATTCCTACTTGGTGCATTACAAGACCGCCAAGTGTCATCCTCAAGGCAGGCTCTAGTAAGCTTCCTAGAAGCTTCCTAGTTAGCTTCCTAGAAGCTTCGTGTCCTATTTGAGGCCACAAAGAAGACTATGGCTGTCATGGGGTTTGAACCCGTGACCAAGGAGCTCTGGCACCTATTCCAACTATGCCACAAAGGTGTGTATTCTATGATGATCACTTAGGGACATACCCATTATGGGCAGTGCATTCCTTGCCTATCTCAAAACAAACAAAGGGGGCATACTCCATAGAGTAGTGCATGCCTTGTCTGTCAGTGCAGCCAGCCAGCTAGCCAACCAGCCAGTAGACAAGGTGCATATCTTTCAAAAAAACTCTCCCTTGCTCCTCTGTCCATCAGTCGTTCACTAGGCTCTATCAATGCCTTGGGGCTCACCCTTCTTCTATTGCACTCCTCATGCCAAAGCCACGAATGCCTGCATAGTGCAAGTCACTCTCCAGTGGCTTGGTCATGTAGTCAGCAAGCATGCTCTTAGTTTCGCAGTGCTGCAAGTCCACCACGTTCTTTATGACCAGGTCATGTGGGTAGTGGTAACATATGTCGATGTGCTTTTTTCGCCGGGAGATGACATCATCTTCAGCCATTAAGATGGCGCTCATGTTGTCCACGTGTATGACCATGGCGTCCTTCTGTGGCACTGTCATTTTGCCAAGCAAGTTGTGCAGCCACTAAGAATCCTTGCACAACTCAGACAAATCAACGTACTTTGCCTCAGCCATAGACACGGAAACACAATCCTGCTTCCTGCTCGTCCATGAGACGGTAGCGTCATTGAAGATGCACACGTATCTAGAGGTGGATTTGTGATTGTCAAGATTTCCTCCCCAGTCGGCATCTGTGTAGCACTTTTGGCAGAGGGGGTCTGTACCTTCTTGGCCTCTAAGGACGAATCCCATGTGATGTGTCTTCTGTGAGTAGCGTAAGATGCGCTTGACTGTCTGTCAATGCTGTGGCCCTGGGTTTGCCACAAACCTGCTCACTTGTCCCACAACATAGAAGATGTTGGGACGAGTTCCTACAATGGCGTACATGATGCTACCCACGACGGATTGGTAGGGGATGTCGTGCATCTCCCTTCGTTCTGATTTCTTGCTTGGAAACATGGAGGCCTTCAGCTTCGTATCAGTCATCATTGGGGTGCCAAAAGATTTGTATTCTTCCATGTGATAGCATTTCAGTACCTCACCAATGTATTTGGATTGGTTGAGTTCGATGGCGCCTGCTACTCGGTTGCGGTGGATGGCGATCCCAATGTACTGCTCAAGAGGACCCATGTCCTTCATCTTGAACCTTTTGCTAAGGTCAGACTTCAGCTCATCCAGCAGCTCGACCGAAGATGAGCACATGATCAGATCATCCACGTACAGTGCAACCATCATGAGCCCTCTTCCATCATCACACACATGCATGCTGTCAAGTCATTCTGGCAATGCGTGAACAAGAAACCGGTAATGAAACCTTCCATCTCTTTGTACCACATCCTTGGGGCCTATTTTAGCCCGTAGAGCACTTTCACCAAATTGCACACCTTGCCCTTGGGAGCTTTGACTCCTTCGGGCACCTCCATCAACACTTCCTTGTCAAGCTTCTCGTAAAGGAAGGTTGTCATGACATCCATCTGGTGTATCTCTAGGTTCTTTGCGGCGGCAATGGTGAGGAGAGAGCAGATGGAGGCAAAGGTCACAATGGGCGTGAGCGTCTTGTCGTACTTGGAACCCGGGCATTATGAAAGTCCATTCGCCACTGTCCGTGCCTTGAACTTGTCGATGCTTCCATCTTGCTTCTTCTTCACTCGAGGAACCACTTAGATCCCACCACATGGGCCTTGTTGGATCTATCCATGAGCACCCACGTGCCGTTCTCGTCCATGGACATGAGCTCGCTCTCCACTGCCTCCTTCCACTTGGTCGCATTCGGGCCGTTCATCGCCTCCGCCACTGTGGATGGCTCTCCCTGAGCCATGCACAACCAGCTGAGGTCGGTCCAATCATCTTCATACCGTGAAGGTGCTTTCTTTGGTCGCATATTGTGTTGGGGTACTGGTGCGGCTTCCTGCTCTGCTGTTGGTGATACCACAAGTGGTGGTGTGTCGTCGTCATCATTACAAGAGTCTTTGGACTCAAAGTCAGACTCGGAAGCCCCGGACGCCTCAATATCTGCATCTCTGTCAAATTTTACGTCATCCTGCACAGCTCCTCTCACATTCCCTCAACCTATTGGCAAAGCAAGCCAGTTGTATGGTGCTTGGTCTTCGGACTCAAGCAAAACTATCCACTCTCCTGCCTTGGAAGTGAGGATCGGACCCAGTAGCTCTCCCTTCGTGCCGCTGCATTTGTCGAAATCGATGTCGCGACTCCTCACGAGCTTGCCTGATGCCTTGTCACAATGAGGGTTTGGTACAATTCCTACAAGTTGTAGGACATGAAACACATTTTTTCCAATTTCAACTCGTTTTGCGGATGGCACGATGACCTATTTGTGTCGCAATACAATTGAAGTGGGCTCGGAAAAATGTATTTTTGTTTGTTTTATGGGTTACGAAGTGTCCGACGTGGTCTCCGTTCACGTCGGGCCTTTCCATTGATTTCAAACCCATTTTGCATGTTTGCAACACCTCCACACCCCCCCCTGCCCCCACCATATTCCTTGATAGTGTATATGGGGCTTGTTTGAGAAGGTGCACCGGACTGAACTGCGCTTGTGTATTTGGTGTCCGGAAAGATCTGTGAAGGCTCCTCGGGGTACTTATGTGCAGATCTCACCGACATGCAGAGCCAGGAAAATGGACTTCCATATGCACTGCAGCCATGCACTCTACTGGTGGCAGAAGTCGGGGGGCATTCGGTTCTTGGTTCGAAGTCCCCTCCCCCCCCCCCCTCCAACTGAGAAGTGCAGGCAGCGAGTGCATATGGAAGTGCACATCAATTAGGACGTGAGAGACTGCAAAATGTACACAAGTGCATATGTTTTTGCGTACCACTGAGACCTTCGATGTCCCGCGATCGACAGTTCGTGTCTGCCAAAACCAATGTACTATGTTTGGGGGTGTTTGTGGGACGCGGCGTACGCGGTGATAGAAGAAAGGGGACCTTTCGGGCCCTACTACCGCGGGGACCAGCAGGTGCCCGGGCAAGTAAAACAAAAACTCAAACCCCACAGTGTAACTAGGGGGTTTGCTTAGAGTTACAATATTCACCCTTGCAAAATCCCCAGTTTGGGCGTTTGCACTTGCGAACGACAAAAGTCAGGAAAGGTTGACTTCTGACATCGGCGAGGCCGGTGTCAGAAGTCGCTGACTTATCCTCCAAAGTCGACGAGGTCGCACTCTGATTTCACCCTTGAAGTCAGAGAAATCTGACAGTGGTGGATAATATTGAACGGGTTTGCATTCCCATCGATGCTTGATGATTTGGATGAATCACTATGGATCGTTGGATCTCCTCTTAGTAGTGGATCTATACAATGCCATTAGATCAACGGTTATCTACGGTGTCGTTTGTCTGTATGCACCATTGCACTAGTGCTCTTTGTTAGCTTTTGCACGTGATGTTTGGCATGTACTTCCTCGTACACTCACCTCACACTCTTATGAAATTTGGGGGGTGAGGGGGTAGGACCGGAATACCCGTCCTATCGCAACCAGAAAAGTGCAATGTACAGGTGAATGTGGAAGTGCATAACTGTCGCACAGATAAACCGACGGATTCTACACAAGTGGGATAGAAGATCCTCCTACGATATTTCCTCACCAAAAATGCACAAATGCATATTTCAACCAGATGTGCATCCCACCCATTGTACATCCACTCATACAATCCCCACAAACACTTTGAGGGAGAAGGGGGGAGAGATCGGCGAACGATCGAAAAAATGTTCAGACCATATGCCGCATTCCTAGGCCCATGTCGGATCATTGTCCTTTTGTGTTTCGCAAATGTTAGGTCATCGAATGGACTGACCAGGATGTCACTGTGCCTACACGTAGATAAATCTAGATCATCTCAACTCTCCAAGCTCAGGTGGAGTTTTTGGAAGGTGTATTATAATGTATATCTAATTTGGAATTTACTTTCTGCTTTATAAATTTCCTCAGGAAAATCGTTTGCACATTTCAACTGTGAGAATCGGTTTTCACTTCAGTTTAAAGAAACCAATTAATGATTTTTTTGCATGTATTTGTATGTCATATAGTAGAAACGTCCACCAAATTATTATCAAAGTGATTCATAAGTCTTGGACATTCTGCATGTGCTATGGGATTTTCTCATTGAGAACTGAAAGCCAGGAAGTTTCTTAGAAGCTTGTTCTTCCTGGTTACATGTGGTGTGTAAAGCTTGAGGATTGCATGAATCAGGGGTGATTCGTCCTAAATGCAAAGCGGCTAAGTTGTATGCCTGACCCCCTCTGGCATTTTTACTGTTGTTGCAACTGCCCACGGCATTTTATCCATTCTTTAATTGTGAGAATTGCCGTGCAGCTGATTGCAAGGGTCTTTGTGATTATTTGAGTCCAGCTCCTACAAAGAAGTCATCGACAGAGTTTGCTGAATGACGTCCGAAACTTGTTGGAAGGTTTCTCCCATGGGCATCAACGACTCGTGCAAGGAGACTCTAGTAATTTGAGTCTTTGGACGTCCATTTTTATTTTTGCCTTGCATCGTCACTCTAGTTCCTTATCAAGGCATGTCTTAAAATGAAGTAATGATTTTGGAAACTTTTAATGGTAAAAAATTGAATTCTACACTAAAAATGATTAAAATCTATTTCTAGTGTGTTGGTGTGAAATCCTAATGTGCAAGGCACCTCGTTCATATTGTGTCAACATTTCTTTCTCCTCTCTTCCATCATCGCACGTTCTCTTCCCTCATCTCGCTAGTCTCATGAGGTGAGGAGATTGTGAGGATGAGGGCTCGAGGCCATATGCCTCGGCCCTTGAGGCCTCGCACCCTCCTAGCAGCCAATCGAGCGACCAAGTCGATCGACGGCCAGCAAGTAACCGTCCGCTCACCTCACTAGTGTTTAGTCGTCTTACCGGCCGGCCTCTTATTGGCCAACAGCTAGCGAAGGGCTGGCAGGCGGCCAGACCTCGCTGTGGTAAAGGGTCGTGTCCAACCACCCCACCTTCGGGAGGAAAGAGGGACGGACTCGCTCTCTCCCTACAAGTATTGATCTTTTCATACTTTCTAGTTGAGATCTTGACTGCGTTAGAGATTCCTTATCATTTATGAAACCGATTCGTTTTTTGGGAAATTGTTTTGGAGAAGCTCTTGAGAACGTGCATTTAGACATATCACTTTGCTCGAGAGCCTTCGGTGACAATTATGCCCCAGTGTTGTTCTTGCACTTATTTTTACCCCTCTCGACATTTCTAAAAAATTTCATCAAAACATACTCTCAACTCATTCTTGGCGATGTTTCAGCCAAACCAAAAAATAAAAAAAGAGCTCACAACTTATTCTTAAGTTGTCATGTGTCCCATTTCCTCACATTATCTTTTTCTTGGCACTTTCTACATGTGAACCATCTAGGTACTGCCTGGAGTCACAAATAGCTAGACTCCTTGCTTTCTGTAATGAACCTAAGTCGTAGGAGGGCAGGCAAGTAGAGAAATCCCTCAGAACGGAATGGTTGGCCTCGGCGGCTGAGCCAGCGGGTAAAATCCCACGGGGTGGGCGCCAGAGCGCGGCCCACCGACCAACGTATCGTCATAGGGCAGGATTCTACAGGATATTTCCCGCTGTGCTGATGTCATTGGATGGACCTGGACGGTCCATCCTCTTCCACTACATCTAACTACTAACCAATCAACAAAAGGCAAAATCCTGACCTGGTTGGTATTCATATTTGAGATAATACCCGACTTACCCAAATTACTTGTTTGGGTGTGTTAATTATCCGGTTGGTATTCCCTGGTCAATTCTACCCAAGGGGTAGCGACCTATTCATACCACGAGTAGGTCGCCGTGTTACATTCCTCCCCCTTTGGCTACAAAACGTCCTTGGTTTGCAAAGGAGAAAGGTTCACTCAACAGATCATCCATGTAGGGAAAATACAAAGAGCGAGTAAAACATCAACATGACGCTTGTGTCCACAAGAAGCTATGTGAGACATGCTATGCAAGCACATGCTATTTTCCAATGGACGTATCCATATTACATGCTCATCTTTCCTTGTTATACAAGTATGTGTCAGCTTCATACCGAAGCAAGACATTCCATCACAAGGACCCACAAGAGGGTCCATGTACATGTGGCTTTGGTGCTGGAAGATCCAACAAAGCTTTGTGCATCAACTTTAGTGAGGCATTGCTCATTTTATATTGACACAGAGACAACATCATCCATGCTTGAGCATGGGGTTCCCATGCTGGATATCGTAAAAAAAGCTGTGAGATGGAAAATGAAATTCTTGGTGGGCTTTAGGTGTTCAGCATTAGGATTGCAGCAACGCGTCCTCCCCCTTTTGCTGAGGAGTGTCTTCGCAACAAGTGCCCATGAAAATACTTGTTGAGCTGCGCTATTGTACCACCATTCCTGAAGGAAAATTCTCTTCGTGGGACTTATGCTAGTGTGGTACTCCCGGGGGTTGTGGTCAACCAAAATCAATCTCATCCTCCACCAGGGATTCAACTAAGGAAACCCAAGGAAAAAATTGCATGTGGTCAGGTCCACATGTGGCTGTCATAGCCAGTTCATTTGGATTGGCTGAACATTCCCAATTGAACCCTTGGCTCAAAAATTGACATGGTGGCCGATGTCTGCACCATGTTGCATGTGTAGACATGTCATGTGACAATGCTTATGAACCAACTGAACATTGCAGAGCGCATGGTATTGTATTGTATGGGACATTGTCACGCTTTTCTGATACAAAACATGACGTTGTCAGAGCACAGGTCTCCCAGCACACGTGTCTACCATGGTGTGATGACGGATGAGACTGTCATTTCCTAGCTCAGAGACCTAGACGGAAGGCACCTGAAGCCTGCTGTCCCACACTCGAAGGACGAGTGGGTACCATCGGATGCCGTGTGGACTCAGACTTTCCACCATGTGGAGATAATCCCGGGTAGTGTGATGTGCTTGGAAACATAACCCATGTTCTTAGACTAGAAGGATGTTCATTGCACATTGCAATGGTGCCAAGTGCACAGTCTTGAGTAGCACGGTGGGTGAGACCCAAAAGTCCGACGTTATGACTGTTATAAGAGTAAGTAATATAATGCCATGTATTTTTGTAATTTTGCTTCATACAAGTACTTTTGAATTACCCGAACATATCAGTAACATGATTGAATGTGTGAAATGGGTCATTCTCGTGAAATTTGGGAGCTTCAAGTGTGATCACACAAGGAAGGTGATCAAACTCGGATAACTCGAGCAATGTAGTCCAACTTCAACTTGCCTTTTCATCCCATACTTGCTGGGGGGAAAAGAAGTTGAGTTCTTGTGTCCTGGAGTATGGTTTGTGTCTTGCGTGCACAATACTAAGGAATGTCTAGAGTACGTGTTGATCCCTAAAGGAGCACATAAACATCCAGGGGTGTCCTGTGATTTTTTAAACATGTAGGAGATTTCTAAAGAACAGCATTGGAGAGCATTGATACAAAAGTACACTACCCTTAATGTGTGGATCATTGATCATTGCAAATGTTCTATAGCCTTAGAAGGCTACATCTGGTACTTTTATTCACTCTAGGTTGTCTGCAACAAACGGTGAACACCAGGGTGTCGTATGGGTAGACCATGTCACCATGAGTTTGACAATATATTTTCATCCAATGGGAATCTCATTGGGTTGTATAGCATGATGTTGTTATGTAACCACATAACCATGCTTACGTTAAAAGATTGCGACCTGGTTCCAGTGCATGAAGCAGGGATTGCACCCATTGCTCAGGAGTAAACAAGGGCATCATGTACATTCTAATGGAATTCAAACAGTGCTCTATGGATGAGCAACTGTCGGACTGGATCTGCAAGGAATCCAGTAGTGTACATCTAGGTTAAGTGAATGTCATCGGGATAATGATTACTTGCATTGCTTGCATTACGTTGCATGAAAGAATGAGGGGCTATGAGTGGTTTCAAATCTGCAGCTATGTTAGCTCAAAAACCGGTTGTAATAATTTAGATGTTGGATAGATGACCCTGTCGATAGAGGTATCATTCCAATCAATGTGCAGGTAGTACTGTCATGATAGGTTTCACCTTGCCGTATTAAGGCGAGCATGGACATTCTTGGTGCATTTTGAGTACTGACACAAAGCGATGATGGTGAGTGTCCTTGATAATAGCACACTTTGTATATCATCTTCCCAAGCCCTAGTTGTAGCTTAGGAGATCAAGGATCATGAAGCGCTTGACACGTGGATTGTTCCTCGTCATTATTCATCCAACATCAATCTTGATGGCAGGGGTGGCATGTGTCACAATGTGAGTACAGACCCCTCTTGCCATTTTTCAACCATGTTGTCTCCATGCTTGCAAACATGGTTGAGATTTGACTATTTTGACCATCATAGTCCAATGTGGACTGTAGCATGGTAGGAGAAACCCTCACAGTGGAGACAAGGTGGAAGTTGTCCTCCTTGTATCGTAATTCATTGTGTACATGGCCATGAAGAGATTCCATGATACATTAAACAATGTTCCTAAACCATGTGTTGTGACATGGGTCACACAGAGAGAGAACATGGGGATACAACCATGTCTCCTTGTGCTATATAACACCTTGCTCTAACTAAGCATGTTAGGGTGTTATGACTCATAAAGAGCACGCCCGTGATTAAATCCTTCAGCATTGGCTCTATTGACCGCCCGTTTGGCCTTGTACCAAATTGGTGTTAGAAGATTATGCCTTCTTCGATAGAATTTTGTACCCACCTTAACGTAGGATTGATGAATAGCCAAGAAACATGCCGGATGTTTGATGCTAAGGACAAGTGATTCAAGGCATTATCAAGGGAGTTACATGGCTAGGTGTATGGCCATTGGTATGAGTGACCTATAACCTATCCCGTGTATATTGTGTACACGTAAGATAGTAGAGAGAGAGAGAGAGAGAGAGAGAGAGAGAGAGAGAGAGAGAGAGAGAGAGAGAGAGAGAGATAGAGAGAGAGAGAGNTGGCCATTGGTATGAGTGACCTATAACCTATCCCGTGTATATTGTGTACACGTAAGATAGTAGAGAGAGAGAGAGAGAGAGAGAGAGAGAGGTAATGTATATGACCTGAACGGTATCAAGTCATGGCGTTCCTTCAAGTGTGAAGGTCACCAATTTCATGTGTCAGATTTACGAGCTTAGAGCCTCATGGGTCTTTGTCGTGGACGACATGCATTCCGGCCCATTTCCTTGCCATTACTCACATGCATTTGAGCATTGTCGTTCATCATGTAGCAACACATGGTTTGACACTAGTAGCTCTGTCTATGATGTGATGCGACTTAGACACGCTTGTTGAGGTCGCTTCGATGTTGTACTCCATGCATTATGAGCCTGTACCTCAGCACATATGCTTCACGTAACCAAAGCATGCATTTTGACATACGTCAAGGATGCTTTGTGCACGAGTCAACCATTAGAATTCATGTACAAGAAACCATGGCTGGGTGGGTGGTATTGTAAATTATTAATGATCTTATGAGTACAATTCAGAATCTCCAATGTTAGAGATGTGCCTATGGTGCAAGTACTACCCCTGACATTGTACACAATGGGGTCACCCTCATTGTCCAGATGATTGAACATTTGGATGCTATGGTGTGCTTGCAGTTTATGAAGCAAGCTGCGCCAGTTTTACTACCTAGATTGATCGTGATCCGCAAGCCAGCACCTAGTCATAGACAGGTTGCTGGATCATTGGATCTTCTGGCTGACCCAGCTGGCAGTGCCACTATATGTGGCATTGCAACAGCTAGGGTTTTTCAACATTTGTCATTATCCTCACTCGTTCTTTTGCTCATGCCTTCCATGGTTTTGAGCAATGCAGATCAGTGCTGAGGTACCATAAGGTCCTCTCGCAACCTTTGATCTTGTCCCCATGCTCAACCTGCTGTCATTGACCAAGGAGTGTGAGGGGGGAGAGGATGGGGAGTAAGTGTGCTCATCCAGTGGGCCAGACACTATTGTCAGCCAGTCCTAAGCGACTGGTTTCAAGTAGTATGGTGGCGTGTTCTGTTGAGAAGGCTCAGCAGGTTGAACGCACGATTTTACTGATGTTGTGCTTCATATGTAACTAGTGCATGCTACTGCTGAGAAAGGCAATATGTTGCTAGACAAGCAAACACGTGAATGTTGCAACTAAGCTATGCGCCACAGCTCATGCCATTGATTGGTAAGCCTAAAAGGCTCAAGGTATTACTGAACAATCCCACACAATTAGGACTGTAGTTGGACAAGCCAGAGAGATTGGGTTCTTTTGGGCCAACCCGCACTCACCAAGAATATGCAGGGCAACCCATAATTACCTGAGGCATTGCAATGAGGAAGCTTAGTTCATCCTTGAACATTTCTTACCCACTGCCAGCAAGGATGCTTGTAACCCCATGATGTATGTAATGTGCCTGTTGGTTTTACACAAGCCAGGCATCTTTGGGCATACCTCATCCTCGAAGGCCTTTGCTGGCTGACGGCTAGGGCCGGAGAGGCGGGGGGAGGGGGGTGGACACCCTTGAGCTTTTGGTTGTTTTCATGCTAGTTGTGCCGATATTGGATGCATTACAAGACATTAGGTCGCTGATGTTGGTACCAGCACTACTACTGCCGTCGTTGGCAAGACCAACAAGACGTATGCTAATACAATTGGTACCAACATAGCCCTTGTTGCTGCCAGCAACTCCAGCAGGCATCTGTTGCTACAAGCGGTGCTAGTTCACCCCTTGCCGCAACTGGTGATGCCAACTCCAGCACAACCCTTGCCGCTCTTGGCAATGTGAGCATGGCGACTGCTGCTAATGGGGATGTCAGCACAGCCCCCGCCGTTGCCGGCAATGCCAGCAGAGCGGCTGCTACTGTTGATGCTGTGAAAACCAACATTCGTCACTGCTAGCAAAGCCAGCAAGACCAACGCTGCAGCTGGCAACTCATGTCGCGTTGATAGCGCCATCAAGAGACCTGGCATTGCTGGTAATGCCTGTAGATATTATACTACAGCTGACGATGCCAGCACCGCTCCCACTACTGCTAGCGGTACCAACGTAACTCTCGGTGTTGCTAGTAATGCTAGCAAGACAGCTGTTACAACTGGTGGTGCGGTTATAGCAGCCCTAGACATTACTGGCAACACCGGCAAGGCGGTTGTTGCTGTTGGCGGTGCCAATGCAACCCTTGCCATTGCTGGCAACAGCAACAGGGTGTGAGCCATTGTAACTGCGCCGACAGGACATGTGACACTGCCGGTCGCGTCAACAAGGCATAAGCCAGTGTTGGTCGTGATAGCACGTCCCAGCCACTGCATCTTGTGTTAGCATGGCCCAGCCACGGCTGGCAGCGCCAGAAGGGCGTATGCCACTGCTGCCCGCGCCAGCAAGGGTTCTAAGCTGCCTCGCAGCGCCAGCATGCCCTTAGCACTCATCGCCGCGCCAACAGGGCGTTGCCGTTGCTGGTGGTTTTTGCAGAACGTGAGCCACTGCTAGCAACGCCCGCGGGGCGTCTGCCGCTACTCGCGGTGTTTACAGAACGTGAGCCACTGCAGGCAATGCCCGTAGGGCGTCTGGCACTACTGGTGGTGCTAAAAGGGCACCCGCCACTGCTGGCAACGCCAGCAGGGCGTTTGCCATTGCTGGCAATGCCAGCAGGGTTCCTGCCGCTACTGGCAACGGCAGCAGGGTGTCTGCCGCTGCTGGCGGTGCCAGCAGCACTCCCGCCACTGCTGGCAATGCCAGCAGAGCGTCTGCCGCTGCTAGTGGTGCCAGCAGGGCTCTTGCCGTTACTGGCAACGCCAGCTGGGCGTTTTCCACTGCTGTCGATGCCAGAAGGGCTCCCGCCGCTGCTGGCAACGCCAACAGCTAAGGGCTGGTTTGGATTCGACCGAGTTAGAAGTCGGATCCGACTTCGGAAGTCGGATCCGACTTCCGACGTCGAAAGGTACTCGACGCCTTCCGATGTGGCACTTGGCGAATGGTGCGGTCGACGGGTATCTCGCTGGAAGAGACCAATCCTGTCACACTCCACGTCAACAGTTATCCACGGGCGGCGCGGTTCTCCGACTCTGGACTCGGAATCCGAGTGCCCAAGTCGGATCCGACACTCGCGCTGCCCAATCCAAACGCACCCTAAGTCGTCGCTCAGCCCGTCGCTCGGGCCTGTGCGACTCTGTTGACCGGACTCCACGAGGTGTGAGCTCCAGTCCGGGAACATTTAGCGAGCCGGGCTCGCGATGGAGGGTGGAGTGCGAATTTTGTCCAGCCTCTTGTTGACCCCGGACAGAAAATGTTTCAGGGGAAGTTTTCTGGTCACCTGAAGAAAGAGTAGCTCTGATGCCAATGTAACAAACCTGAATAGTAGGAGGGAAGGTGAGTAGAGAAATCCCTCGGAACAGAATGGTCGGCCTCGGCGGCTCAACCAACGGGTAAAATCCCACTAGATGGGCGACCGAGCACGACCCACCGACCAACAAATCGTAATAGGGTAGGATTCTGCAGTGTCTTTGTTAGATTTCCTGCTCTGGTGATGTCATCGGATGGACCTGGACAGTCCATCCTCTTCCACTACAGCTTACTGCTAACCAATCAGCTAAAGGGGCAATCCTGACCTGGCAGATATTCATATTTGATATAATACCTGACTTACCTACATTTCTTGCTTAGGTGTGAAAAATACACGGTTGGTATTTCCTGGTCGGTTCTACCCAAGGGGTAGAGACATATTTCATACCACGACTAGGTTGCCATGTTACACTTTCCTGGAGATGTTATATGTAATGCCAAAGAGAGGGTAGATGGTAAACGAGTAGAAGTTTCAACGTAAAACACGATTTAGAATTTGGGACACTTGAGCAATTTGTAACTAGCGATAAGTGCACTTCAATGACAAGTGTCCAAATGATCGAACATATGTGTACAAGTGTCAAGTTACGAATGAAGCATAGTCGGCGTCGTTGGATTGAATGTCGAGCGACGCATACGGCGTCGCGTTGTGAGTGGTCGAATTCAAAAAGATGCACCGAAAAGTCCAAGGTCTTCGAGAATCGACAGTGAAGATGCTATTGTGATTTGTGACGTTCCTATCGACCTGTACAGTTTACTGTGACCACTCAGCCGTGTCCATACTCGTGCAGATCCCTGATGCGGACCCTGGTGGCATTGGTGCGTCATGTGGTGGCGAAGTACCAGCCTGGAGCTGACCGACGACCGTTCCAAAGCTCTGGACGCTACCCGTGACCTCCTCTAGTTTTTCTACAGCACGAAGAAGTTTATCGGTGGCCTGGCCGTGGGCTCGATTTGCATCTTTTTGCATTATGTGTCCACTGTTTGATGCCGAATGCATGCATGTGACCAGTCGTAGCATCCGGCTTTTGATATTGCACGTCTAGGTTCAGACGACGTAGCGTTCTGACATGTGTGTGCAGAGTTACGGCCAAAACAACGGTTTTGGGCCGGTTTTAGGACAGATCTTGTACTGCCGCGTGCGACAACCGCCGTGCGCCACGGCAGGTACTTATGCCATGAACCTGCCATTTTTCACTTCTCTCTGCAAATGCTATTGAAATGTTCTGACACTTTGCCTTGTTTCTTCTAGCCAGACCCTTGCCGGTGTGTGCACGACTTGTGCCTGTGGTCACCGTCTAACCAGGCACTGACGCCTAGTCAGCGGTTGTGTCGCTAGGAAGCTTCCACGCATCTTCTCATGGTATCAGGCTGTAGACCCACCGCATCTGGGTGAAGTCATCAGTCAGGGTCTGTCCGATCGGGATCGATACGTCTTGACCCTGACTAATGACTTCACCCGGATGCGGTGGGTCTACAGCCTACGCCAGAAGAGTGACGCCGCTCTCGCGGTTCGCCTCTGGCTAGTGATGGCTGAGCGTCAGTCTCGCCAAGCACTGCACACCTTCCGCTCGGATCGCGGCGGCGAGTTCCTTGGCGAGATGGAGAGCTTCTTCGCCGAGCGCGGAATTTTTCACTAGGTCTCCGCTCCTGCTACTCCTCAGCAGAACGGTGTTTCTGAGCGCTGGAACCGCACCATGGAGGATGCGGTTCGCGCTACGCAATCTGAGTGCGGTCTGCCAGAGTCCTTCGCTTTTGAAGGCTTCGCCTACATGACTTGGGTCTGGAACCGCCTCCCGCACGGTCCTCTTCCGGACCACGTCACACCGTATGAGCTCTGGTTTGGCCACCGTGCTAACTTGCGCCTCGCTCGGGCCTGGGGATCCTTGGCCTTTGTGTGGTATACCGACGACAAGAAGGGGTCCAAGGTATCACCGCGGGGTTGCTTGTGTGCCTTCGTCGGCATCTCCCGCGGTCGAAGGCATGGCGTTTTTGGGACCCTGCTCGTCGTTGCATTGTTGAGTCTCACGACGCGCTCTTCTTTGAGTCCCTCACTTACTGTGATCTGACTTTGATCACGTTGCTATCCGTCACACACGTTCCCACGTATGAGGTTTCTCGACGGATGGGGGAGTCTGCGCCGGAGAGCACCAATCGCCAGGCTGATGTGTCCGTTCGAGCCCCCTCCACTTCTCTGGATCTTGATGACCCGGCGATCATCGTAGTCGGTCCCGAGATCTCTCCAGCACCGCCGGCTTCTATTCCTGTTCACTCGCACCCCGTAGGTACCCATGATTCTGTACCTGTGCGTAATCCTATGACCGTACCCGTGTCCGCCGGCAGTCCTGCCTTTGTGTGTGGACCTACCTCACCTACTCCTACTGTCACACCGACTTTCGTGTCGTCCACACCCGCATCTCCTCGCACGGCATCACCAGCTCCCTTGCCTCAGCCCTCCCTAGCTGTGATTGTGCCCGTTCCGGAGCCTGAGGTGTGCCCCTCGAGCCCGGGCTACTCCCGTGAGCCCGGCGGTCATCTTCGACCATTAGACTCCGGCGCTCAGCGAGTTTCTGGTCCCGCACCCAGGCGCTCCGCTCGCAGCATTGCGAGTGGTGATCCCATCACAAAGGCCCTAGGCCTGAGTGTCCGCACTGAGAACACAGAGGTACATCCAGCGTGTCCCATAGGGCACGACCTCGTCACTCAAGAGTCTCATGTCGCTTCTGATGTAGCAGCTGATCTTGTGGTCGTCAGACCTAGTACTGAGGTATGCGCTCTTGCCACGCAGAGCTCTCCCTCTATGGCGCCTGACCCTGGCACACTGAGGGAAGTTCTTTCGTCATAGGATGCTGACACTTGGCGTGTTGCCTGTGAGGATGAGCTTTGCGCCATCCGAGAGCACGGAGTTCATGAGCTAGTCGTCTTTCCACCTGGGAGGAAGGCTATTCAGGTCAAGTGGGTCTTTCACAAGAAAGTGAAGCCGGATGGCTCACTCAAACGCTATAAGGCTCACTTGGTCGTCAAGTGGTACTCTCAGATCGAGGGCATCGATTACACTGACACCTTTGCCCCTGTCGGCCGCATGACCTCAGCTCGAGCTCTGTTCAGTATAGAGGCTCAACATGACTGGGAACTACACCAGATGGATGTGAACAATACGTTCCTCCATGGCTCTCTGGATGAGGAGATTTATGGGGCTCAGCCATCCGGCTTTGAGGACGGTGACAAGGTCTGGCACTTGCCCAAGTCCTTGTACGGCCTCAAGAAATCTCCTCGGTGTTGGAACTAGGAGATCACTGGCACCCTGACTCGTGCGGGATATGTACAGAGCGAGGCAGATCCCTCTCTCTTTATCCGATGGACACCTAAGCGATTCACCGCCATCCTGTTCTATGTCGACGTCCTTCTGATCACGTCTCCTTCATAGGAGGCTATGAAGGAGGCCAAGGCTGTCCTCCAGACTGCCTACATGATGAAGGACCTCGGTCCTGTAGCGGTATTTCTTAGCATGGTGATCGTGCGAGACCGCAGACGTCGTACTCTACAGCCGCATCAGGACCGATACGCACGTGTTGTGGGGGAGCGCTTCAGCGACCTTCTTGGCACAGTGTCCACGGCCTCCACACCGCTCACACCAGATGGACAAGATGCCCTAAAGGTGGACGATCCCACACAGCTTGGGGAGACAGTGGATGTGACCCTGTACCTCCGTCTCATCGGATCTCTGATGTACATGGCCACTACCACACGTCCTGACATCGCATTTGTCGTCAACCGCCTTACCCAGTTTTCACAGGCTCCACGCACTAGAGCCCTTCACGCGGCTATGCGAGTGGTGCAGTACGTGGTCTCCACACCGTACCTCGGACTCTGCTTTCTCCGGTAGTGTTCGGTGGTCCTTGACGGCTACACCGACAGCGACTGGGCCTGGAGCCCTCATGGATGCAGTCAGACAAGTTTCGTCTTCCTTCTCGGTGGGACCGCTGTGTCCTGGCACAGCGAGAAGCAGGGCAGCATTACACGTAGCTCATCGGAGGCAGAGTACGTTGCTCTGGGTGCAGGGGTTGCTGAGGCGGTATTGCTGCAGCGCCTATTTCTTGAGCTTGGCCAGTCAGTACCTGCCATTGTGCTTCGTTGCGAAAACCAGAGTACTTTTGCCATTGCGGAGAAATCTGGTGTCTTCCATGCTCGCACGAAGCACATTGCGGTTGAGTATCACTTTGTGCGTGATCTGGTGGAGCAACACGTCATCTCCGTCACTTGGGTTGGCACTGACATGCAGCTTGCTAACTTCTTGATGAAGGCACTAGCACGCGGAAAGTTCTTGGTGGCCATTCGTTCTGTTGGACTTTGCCCCTTCCTTGAGAGTGGTTGAGTGTGGGGTGTGACTGTGTCCGTGCCACATTTGTCATTGCACGAGTTGATGAACTCGCCTCAGTACTGCACGCGTATGGACATGCGTACCATCGGGTCATGGGGGAGTGTTGTGATTTGTGATGTTCCTGTCGACCTGTACAATCTACTATGACCACTTGGCCGTGTCCATACTCGTGCAGATCCCTGATGCGGACCCTGGTGGCACCGGTGCGTCATGTGGTGGCGAACTACCAGCCTGGAGCTGACCGACGACCGTTCCAGAGCTCTGGACGCTACCCGAGACCTCCTACAGTTTTTCTACAGCACGCAGGAGTTTATCGGTGGACTGGCCGTGGACCCAATTTGCATCTTTTTGCATTATGTGTCCACCATTTGATTCCAAATATAGGCATGTGACCATTCGTAGCATTTGGCTTTTGATCCGGCACGTCTAGGTTTAGACGGTATAGCATTCTGACATGTGTGCACAGAGTGACGGCCAAAACAGTAGTTTTGGGCCGGTTTTAGGACAGATCTTGCACTGCCGCGTGCGACACCCACCGTGCTCCGCGGCAGGTACTTATGCCATGGACCTGTCATTTGTCATTTCTATCTGCAAATGCTATTGAAGCATTCTCACCCTTTGCCTTGTGTCTCCTAGCCAGACCCTTGCCGGTGTGTGCACGACTTGTGACTGTCGTCACCGTCTGACCAGGCACTGACGCCTAGTCAGCGGCTGTGTCTCTAGGAAGCTTCTACGCATCTTCTCATATGTAAGATGCATCTTTATAGATCCAGATTCGTCGTGAAGCGTGAAGAATTCGACCAAAATCTCGTGACACTTCTGTTCATAGGTTCGCAAGAGTGGTCGAAGCCGTCAGCAGGTTCGAGAATATCCACTGGGGGCGAGGCAGTTGGCCAGTATGCTCAGCCGTCGGAGTGAATATCACGATCCTCGCGACGCGATGGACTGTTTCCGTACTAACAGCATTGTCCACTCAGGAAGATTAGGGACTCGTGTACGTCTGATATGTAACACTTCCCCCCATTTTAGCCGCAACGTCCCAGCGCGGGTACAGATGTGGCCCAGAGACTACGGTAGTAGCCTTCGATGGTATGATCGTCATCTTGGAGATTTTCATAGGGTTCCCAGCAGTTGTGTACGGTGTCGTAGCCATGCCACTTGGCGAGATATTTTTTCGTCTTGCCGCGTCATCGATGACCAAGGATGTCCTCGATGAAGTAATCCGTATCTTTGTCCACTTGAACAACCAAACGAAGTTCTCTCCGGGGTCTCGGTAGTGCTTGAGACTGTTGACAGGTGTCATAGGTTTTGTAGAAGTTGGCCACGTTGGATTGCATCTTCGACCAATAAATTCTTTTTGCCAGCTTCTTTAGCGTCTTGTCTTCTCCGAAGTGTTCACCAGGACCGTTGTCGTGGCATTCTTCAAGCACCATACGAAGAAGCTCGTCATTCGGGGGAACGACCACTTGGCGAGTGAAGCGTCATCGCCAGTAGGGTGCGTCGAATTTGGTTTTATCATATCCGTCGTGCTGGTCGTCGCCTCGTGCAAATAGTCGCCCGAGGTATGGGTCTCGCTGCAGTTATAGGGTTGCCATGTTGACCATTACATCTGGTCGGCGGCTGAATGTGTCCGCCGAATTGGTTTAGCCTGGCCAATACTCGATTTTGTAGTCGAACCCGGACTCAAAGAACTCCATCCATCAGGTTTCACGTCGGCTGAGATTTGGCTGCGTCTTCAAATATTGTAGTGTGTGGTGGTCGGTGTCCACGATGCATCGGCAACACTCCAAGTAGCATCTGCACGTCTTGCACGCATGCACGACCACCACCATCTCCTTTTCGTGGACCGCGTAGTTGAGTTCAGTTCCTCGCAGTTTTTGAGACATATAGGTGACCGGTTGTTCACTGTTTCCATGGTCTTGCCAGAGGATCGTGCCAATGGCTCGGTCTGATGCATCCGTAGCCATGATGTAGTCGATCGTTGGATCGACTAATAGTAGGGCTGGCACCGAGGTCAATGTGTTTTGCGAACCGGTGAACTCTTCTTGTTTTCTGTCTCCCCACCACCACTCGTTTTCCTTTCGAGTGAGGTCGGAAAGAGGTGCTGACACTCGGGCGTATTCCCGTACAAATCACTGGTAATAATTGTAGAATCCAAGAAAACCTAAATTTCTTGGCCGTTTTTTGGCATTGGCCAATCAGTAAGTGTTGCCACCTTTTTCGGATCCATGGTGATCCGTCCGCCATTGATGAAGTGACCTAAAAACTCGATCGAACGATGACCAAATTAGCATTTTGAGAGTTTTCTGAAAAACGTTTCTCTTTGTAAAACTTTGATAACTTTTCAAAGATGTCTCTGGTGCTCCTCCAGGGTGCGGCTCTACACAAGAATGTCGGCGACATGTACCACGACAAAATCCTCTAGGTACGGATGAAAATTGTTGTCCATTTCCTCCATAAACATCGTTGGGGTATTCGTAAGTCCAAACGGCACCACCGTGAACTCGAAGTGCCCGTAGCGGGTTCGGAACACCGTTTTCTCAATGTTGGCGTCTTCGAGGCGTATCTAGTGATATCCACAACGTAAGTCAATTTTGCTAAACATTCGAGCCCCTGAGAGTTGGTCAAAAAATTTATCGGCTCGAGGGAGAGGGTGGCAGTTCTTAATGGTGGCATCTATCAAAGCCCGATAATCCACACACATGCGCATCTCAACCAGTATTATTTTTTCAAAAATAGTACTCGTGCAGCGTATGGTGCCGTAGAAGGGCGGATGAACCCCTGACCGAGCATCTCGACGAGGTGCTTTTTCAGCTCAGTCAGTTCATGATCGCTAATCTGATAGGCCCCTCGGACAGTAGGTCTACTGCTCGGCTTTAGTACAATGCGATGGTCGATGTGTGGCTGATGAGGTAACGTTTTTTAGAGTTCATCGAGGAAGATGTTCACCAACTCTTGGATAAGGGGTACAAAATCTTCGGGTACCATCGCGAATTTCGTCGAGGTCGATAAGGCGAATGAGGCCGATGATGAGTCATCTGTTGCCACTTCCATTTCTCCCATTGGCTCGCGATGTATGAGCCACGCACGAGTTCCTCATCGTATACAGTGTTTGGCTACGTTGAGCAATATCGGCTGCACCGATTGTCGCTTTTCGGCTTCCACGGCTTCCTCTACTACTTCCATCTTTGCTGCTTCTGCTCTCGACTTCCATCCTACACGCGGCATCTGTCTTTTCGCACTGTCAAACTCCACGTAGATGTCACTGTTGTTCCCATTGACCTACGGATTATGCCGATACAGGAAACCTTTTCTGATGACGATTTTGTGGTCGCTCATTGTACAAGACCTCCAACCGTTACATCCCGTAGATCCCCCATTTGTAGTCATAGTGGTTCTTGGAGTCTCTATATCTATAATCTCACATTGATGGTTTGCGAACCATGTCGTTGCTTACGAAGCTGTGTGAAAGTCCTCCATCTAGTAGTGCCGGTACCGTTTTGTGACTTCTGTATCATCGAGGCTGGACTTTTAGTAGTATCAGCAGTTGGTTGTCCTCCTACCCCTCATGAAACTTTGCGATCGTATAAACCCTCTGCGGCGATGCGAGCCGTTCAGATGGGCGATCGTTGAGTGCGGATCGTTCCTCACGGATAAGAGTTCTAGCTTTTGCTCCTACCCTTTGCCGTTTTCCAATTTTCCATTGAAGGGACGTTGGTTTCCGCCATTCCCAAGGAGGCTCTGTGCCTCGTATCTTGTTGTATGCACTGGAGTTGACGTATTCCACAAGGCCGAGTTCTTATTATATGTCTCAAGAACGTACCTTTTCACTACTCGTGGACTTGTGCATCGTTTGTGGACATTAGTCTGTAATAAAGTGGAACTTTAGTTGTTGGCCGGCCAACCCGTTTAAGAACGGTGTGATCTTTGCCTCCTCTATCATGTGTCATGGCTGGACATGTTAGTTCATGACATGAAAGTGATCCACATATCGATTCAGGATCAAGATCCCCTACCTGAACATTTCCAGCTTGACCTTTGCTACTTGCGAGTTAATATGGTGAGAGAACAACTCTTTCATAAGTACCTCAAACTCCTTCCATGTGGGATTTTCCACCTGGTTCTTTGCAATGAATATCTCTACAAGCTGCTCAAACTATTCATGGTTTACCACTAACATTCCTTGTGCTCCCCAGTCTTCCAAGGGGAGTTATGGTCAATCACCCCTCTTTAATACACTATGTATGTTATGTATACTACACATACAACATCCTTTTATCACTAGTTTGTCAGTGAACAAGATACATTTTCCCCTCCAAGATAAGCTGAAATATAATTTTTTTCAATCATTTATGTTGAATTCAGTTCATAACATATACAAGAAATCTTAGCGGGTGCATTTCTGTCCTACAAAGGCATTGGTGGTACTTTAGTCATATACTGTATATGATAGAAGCGTTGCAGAGTGCCGAATGGACATATCTATCGCAAAACAGGACATGTAGTGACTTCATGAATTTTTTCGAAGGGGACGCGCACGTAGTTCGCACGAGGTCCATGGTGGTCCCCCCCCTCCCCAAATACTTCGAGTGTATCTGGGCAGTGTATCGGAGAGTGTCTCGTGGAGATGGAAAAATCTATACACAAATTTATTGTCTTACATACGATCTCCAGCCCTGCCCCCACAAGCCATCAGAGTGTATTGGGGGAGTGAAGCGGGCAGTGTATCGTGGAAATACAAAAAATGTTCACTTATGTATTCCTCAGTGAGATAAACTTGTGAATTGTTTGTACCCTTGTCCAGATACACATCCACATACACCCCACCCGTACACTTTCTTGTCTCGGGGGGGGGGGGGGGGAGCTAGTCGACGTCCCCCCCCCCTCCCGGAAGAGAGAAACTGTATTTGGGATGTGTATCTGTGAGTGTATCTGAGAGAAGTTGTGAACAATACATAAGTGAATTTTGGCAATAAAAATGATGTCAGAGTGATCTACCATCGATCCTCTGTAATCGACGGATCCGACTCAAGTATGACCTCTCTTTCGTCGGTTTGCATGTCCTCCCCGCCCGCCCCCCTCGAAATACGTCCAAGTGTATTGGGGGAGTGAATCGGGCAGTGTATTGTAGACAAGTTAAAAAATGTACACTTGTGTATTTCTTCCGCATACATCCAAATACGTGCTAGGTCTTGTTGGTGGCGCACACGTGGTTCGGTGGGGCGGGCGGCACTGGGGGGGAGGGGATGGAGGACGCCCCCCTCCCCCCCCTAGAACGTACCGAGTGTATCAGGGGAGTGAAGCGGGGACTGTATCGCAGATGTACAAAAATATGTTCACTTTTGTATTCGTCAGTGAAATACACTCACGAATTTTTTGTACCCTTGTCCAGATACACAACCCGATACACCGCCCCAATACACTTTCCAATTTGCGGGAGGGGGGGAGGGCTGGTTGACGCCCCCCCCCCCCCCCCCCCCCCCCGAAGAGATAGATTGTATCTGGGATGTGCATCGGTGAGTGTATCTGAGAGAGGTTGTGAATTTCGGCAAACATAAAGAGCTCAAAGTCACTCTACTGTCGATCTGTCGTAATCGACAGAATCGATGGAAGTGTAAGCCCTTGGCCGTCGACTCGCATGTCTTCCCCGCCCGCCCCCCTCGAAATACGTCGAGTGTATGTGGGGAGTGAAGCGGGCAGTGTATCGTAAACAAGTTAAAAGTTTACACTTGTGTGTTTATCCCGCCACCATCCAAGTAGGGTCTAGGTCTTGTCGGTGACACACACGTGGTTCGATGGAGCGGGCGACACTTCTGGGGGGGAGGGGGGGAGAAAGCTGTTGAAATATTGCCTCTCCGCATGCCCAAGTGCGGCGCCGGGAGGCGCCGACAAGCCACCAGAAATTGGAAACTCCGCTCCGGCAGATCTGGCGACTCGACAATTGCTCAGATCCTCAAATAGATGATTTTCACTTTAAGTTGACAAGTCGCTCAATCCGGTGGAAGTTGTTTCACCGGAATCGGACAAGTATCGAGGGAGATATGGCCTTCCAAAATTGGGGTGTGCGCAGCGACTCTGGGAGCCGGCTGCGACTCGAAATCCAGTGGATAATCGACCGGATTGAGTAACAAAAATACCATCTGGAGAAATTGCTCCGGAAGGCCTGCCGAGGTGTCCGGTGGATAATCCACCTGATCAGGTGGATCATCCACCGGATCCAGTAGTGCGGGTTGTTACTGGGGGACTTTTCCAAAATCATGGCTCGACGTCCGAAACTCAGTATTACGTTTTGTTACTCGTGGACTTTGTCAAAATTCTGACTATAGGTCCGCGGACAGGTTTCGAACCTCGTCACACCCCATCACCAAACTCGACCCAAAAGAGGGTAGGGTGCGTGGAAACAGTGCAGGAGACCCCTACACCACGTGCAAGTGGACATGCGCCTTGGGAAAGGCGCTTCGCACGTGAAGGAAGGCACCACGGCGTGTGCGCGCCATGGAGGCGTTAGGCGTTTCTTTGGTGGGTGAGACCTGCGCTTCGGCAAGCATAACTTGAGCTATGCTTGGCCGAATCGCGCTTGGTTTGGTGCGTTGGAAAGTTCATGACTAGTCCTATACATGCTGTGATCATGTCTATGCTCAAAATATAATGCAAAACATCGTTATTCCCTTCGCAAACTGACTGTCTCTAAATTCCTGCTCACATAGCATGAGGCGACCAGAAAGCTCACGCTCAGTCTCAGATTCACCCAAAACAGTAGACGTGAACCACTAGAGGCGATCAGACAAACGTCGGGACCGCACCACGTGGATTCTATCATGACAAAGGGTTATGGGCCCACGGGTCTGATAGCCTCCAACGTTCACGTCTTCCGCAACGCACGGGATCGTCATCTTGGACGTCGCCGTGAAGTTATGAGAACTCGCCGGAGTAGCAGCTGCGCACATGGCGCAAAAGGAGACGCAGCCCATCCAGAAATATGCGGGTGGCCCAGGCTTTAGGCTATGGAGGTGGCACTTCGAGTTGCACCTCGCGCATAATGGGATGTTTGAGGTCATGATGGGAACTGAAGTCCTTGACCAAGCAAAGGCGACGGAAGCGCAGAAGGAGGCCTTCGTAAAGAAGAACACGGAAGCGCTCATGCTGCTGATGTCCGGGACGGCCGAGTCGCAGTGGGGCTACTTCCAGGGCTGCAAGCTGGCAGCCGAAGCTTGGCAAAAACTCTGCTCCATCCATCAATCCAAGTCGCTCGTGAACAAAATCTTCACGATGAAGCGACTCCTCACGGTGAGAATCGAGGAGGGAGATGATGTCATCTCCGCCATGCAGCAGATCGAGTCGCTCGCCTCGTAATGTAATGATGTGGGGTGGAATATCGACACGCAGCTATAGGCGATGGCCCTCCTTATGGCCCTACCTAACAGTTGGGGCCCACTCATCACCGTCCTCGGAGGATGGGCGGAGGACAAGCTCACCTATGGCGCGGTCGCAGAGTACATCCACAACAAGGCACAGCGCCGGAGTTGTGGGGAGTCCTCGTCTTCCTCATCGACCCTCGTCATCAAAACACGTGGTGGCGGAAACGGGGGCAAAGGAAGCAGCAGAAAGGGCGGCGGCAAGAAGGGCGCCAAGAAAGGTGCGTGCCGCAATTGCGGCAAGGAGGGCCATTGGGCCCGCGAGTGCCCGGAGGAGGCGAAGACCGGCGGCAAAAACAGTAAGGGCAGGTCGCTCCTTAACGGCAACAAGAATCACTTCCTCAAGAAGGCCACCAGGCGGTGCCTGGATTCCGGGGTCGAGGAGCACACCCAAGTCGAGAAGGTGGGGTTCGTCACCTACGAGAAGTCTTCCAAGTCGATGGTGGTCACAAACGACAAAGTCGAGCCGGCGGCCGGCCAAGGCGACGTGGAGGTGGAAGTCGTGGTGGGCGGTAACAAGGAGCTGTGCACAATTCGTGATGTGTAGCACGTCCCCGGCCTGGCTGACATCCTGAGTGTCAGTCGCTTGACGGACAAGGGGTATGGGGTGCTCTTCCGCAGGAAAGGCGCAGTGGTGCGCATTGACGGCGACGGCGAGGTCGTACTGGAGGCGAAGCGTGAGGGCAGTCTCTACATCGTGGAGACCAAGGTGGTCCCCGGGGCATCGGACGCAACAGACTCGCAGGAGCGCGTCGTCAACATGGCCAAGGGAGGGAGCGCTGATCTGGAGCTCTGGCACTAACGGTTGGGGCATTCGGTGCCCGCAACCGTTAAGGAGATGGCAAATCGTGACATGGTGCGTGGCCTCATCATCGACGGTGCAGCAGATGCGGCAGCAGATGCAGCAGTGCACAAAAAGTGCGAGCCTTGCATTTTGGGCAAGGCGCGGCGCACGCCGTTCAATGAGAACGAGGCTCGCGCAAAGGACCTGCTGGAGGTCGTGCACAGCGATGTGTGCGGACCGTTCAAAACACCGTCAAACAGCGGCTTGAGATACTTCGTCACCTTCATTGATGACTGCAGCAGGAGGCTCTACTTGTACTTCATGAAGCGGAAAGGCAAAGTCCTGGACCGGCTGAAGGAGTACGTCCTTGCAGTGGAGAGGTAGACTGGCCGGAAGGTCAGAGCGCTACGCAACGACAATGGCGGAGAGTACGTGGGCTGCAGCGGGTGGATGAAGCAGCAGGGCATCAAGTGGGAACCCTCTACGCCGTACTCGCCACAGTCCAACGGAGTGGCAGAGCGGGCGAACCAGACGCTGCTCAACATGGTGCGGACCATGCTTGTGGATGCAGGGTTGCTACGAGGGTTCTAGGCGGAGGCTGTGCGTACAGCGAGCTACACCATCAACCTCACCCCAACAGCGGTGCTGAAGGGTAAGGGCGGCTGGAAGACGCCATAGGAGGTTTGGAGCGGGCGCAAGCCAAACGTGGCACACCTGAAGGTGTTCGGATGCAAGGCGTACGCGATGGTGCAGGCGTCACAACAATGCGACAGCAAGCTAGAACCGCGGGCGAAGCCGTGCTTGTTCCTCGGCTACGAGAGCGCGCAAAAGGCGTACAGGCTCTGGGACCCGCGCACGCAAGAGATCATCCGCAGCCGTGATGTCGAGTT
>SZWC01001019.1:133830-146097 GCA_023375785.1 Penium margaritaceum
GCAAGATCATCCGCAGCCGCGACGTCGTCTTTCAAGAGGAAGTGAAGGGCTGGACTTGGAGCCCTATGACTGCTGTTCCACTTGCTCCCACACTTGTACCTGAAGTGGGAGAAGTACCGGTAGCAGAAGAGGGTGGTGCGGAAGATGGCGGTGACAGCGGAAACGACAAGGAGGTGGAGGGAGCTGAGAAGGAGAAGGAGGCGGCAGCAGAATCTGATGAGGAGGAGCAGCAAAGCAACGCCCAGCAGCTGCCACGACGGTCCGCACGCCTCAACAAAGGTGCAAAGGACAGTGGGGAGCCGCTGAGGCGATCTGAGCGCCTCGCAAACGAACAGAGGCCGCTGGAGGAGCTTGTGAACCTGTGCACCATTCCACCACAAGCGGAGTCGTCTGACCTCGAGCTTCTCTTCCTCACAGTCACCGATGACCCAGCCACATTCGCTGAAGCCATGCGTAGCGCCGAGGCGGCAGATTGGCGTGCCGCAGCAGACGAGGAGTATGCTGCGCTCATGAAGAACGGCACCTGGACCCTCGAGGAAGCTCCACGTGGCAGCCGGGTGATCGGATGCCGGTGGATCTTCAGGCGCAAGCGTGGTGCGGATGGTAAGGTGCTCAGGTACAAAGCACGGTTGGTTGCAAAGGGGTATGCGCAGACTGAGGGTGTGGATTACAATGAGACATTTGCACCTGTCGCTAAGTTCCCATCCATCCGAGCGATCCTCGCTCTTGCTGCTGCCATGGACTGGGAGGTGCACCAAATGGATTTTACGTGTGCATTTCTGAATGGTGTCCTTGAGGAGGATGTGTACATGGAGCAGCCGGAGGGGTATGTGGTGGAGGGAAAGGCGGATTTGGTGTGCAAGCTTGTGAAGGCCCTCTACGGCCTGAAGCAAGCACCACGAGCATGGTACCACAAGATGGATGAGCAGCTGGCTGGCCTTGGCTTTGTGCGTAGTGAAGCTGATCATGCAGTCTATGGGCGCACTCAAGAGGCAAGCCAGGTCATCATCTTGCTCTATGTTGATGATCTGCTCATTGCATCTGACTCCAAGTCTCTTTTGGACGATGTGAAGCAATCCCTTGCTGCCAGGTTCGACATGAAAGACATGGGAGAGCTCAGTTACTACCTTGGCCTTCAGGTCAAGCGTGACTGGCAGCAGCAGACTTTGGAGTTGTTGTAGAGCACGTACGTGAGCGACATCGTCAAGCGCTTCAACATGGCAGGAGTGCGCAAAGCAGCGACACCACTGGAAGTGGGAGTGAAGCTGAGCACGACGCAGACTCCCCGCGGCATGCAAGAGAGCAGCCGCATGGAAGCAGTGCCGTACCAAGCAGCAGTTGGGAGCCTCATGTACGCAGCAGTTGGCACGCACCTCGACATCAGCCAAGCAGTGGGAGTTCTCAGCAAGTTTTGCTCGAATCCGGGCGTGCCGCATTGGGAGACGGTCAAGTGCGTGCTGCGCTACCTCGACAGCAGCAGCAGCCTTTGTCTCACCTTTAACGGCAACAACAGCCCCATCCTCATCGGCTACAGCGACGCAGATTGGGGAGGTGACCTGGACACAAGGAGGTCGACCAGTGGGTTCATGTTTGTGCTCGGGGGAGGTGCAATCAGCTGGAGGAGCAAGAAGCAAGAGTGTGTTACCCTCTCCTCCACCGAAGCAGAGTACACTGCCCTGAGTGAAGCAGCAAAGGAAGCCATGTGGCTGCGTGAGCTGCTGGCAAGCCTTGGACAGAAGCAGACCACAGCGACCACCATCTACTCTGACAACATGAGCACCATTGCTCTGACCAAGAACGCCGAGTTTCACGCCCGCACCAAGCACATCGACCTGCGGTACCACTTCATCCGCGAGCTCGTGGCGAAGCAGGTGCTGAAGATCAAGTTCTGCCCTTCAAGCATGATGCTGGCAGACTTCCTGACCAAGCCGCTGGCAGCGCACCGCTTTCAGCAGCTGAGGGGACAGTGCGGACTTGTGTGATTTTTATTCTCGCAAAGTGGGAGAATGATGGATATGAGAGTGCCAGAAAGTGACAAAAATAGGTTGCTCGATAAAAATCATCAGGTCACAAAAGTGAATAGAGGATGTCTTGTTGGTTCTGTAGCACTTTACGGAACTCGATTCGGAGTCCGTTTGAGGGAGATATGGATTCTCAAGTTTTGCTGGCGATGGGTCCGGTTCAAGTGATGGCTCCTGCACTACCAGCACCAATGACGGCCACAATTATTGGCCAAGGAGGTTTGGAGCGGCCTTCAGGGTAGAAAGGCGGCAGGAGGACCTTCAGGTTGCTTCAAGGAAGGTCCCCACGAAGATTATTGGTGGTGCACATGGCAGGGATGGTAATTCTCTTGTGTGAGAGTGTGACTGCCGCTCATCCCGCTAGGCTAGGAGTGTGCTAGAGGGTGAGCTTTGACGGAGTGGATCTCAGTGCGCCCTTAGCCAAATGAGGCATATAAGGGCTTGTTAGAAAGCTGTGATGATGTACTTTGTCACTCAAGAGTCGATTAAGACATTCACATTCTCTGCAGACCTACATTCGCTTCCGTAATTTCTGTCTGTGCAACCTGCAACTCCCTCTCACAAACAGTTGGTCCTGCCTAGGCGGCTCTTAGTGAGCCTGATCACCTCCCTGAGGGCTGTCAAGTTTCCATCACCGCCTCCCAATGGGCACACCCGGATTCGCGCAAAACTTGCTGAGGAATCCCATTGCTTGGCTGATGTTGAGGCGTGTGCCCACTGCTGCGTACACGAGGCTCCCAAATGCTGCTTTGTATGGCACTGCTTCCATGCGGCTGCTCTCTTGCCTGCCGTGGGGAGTCTGCATCATGCTCAGCTTTGCTCCCACATCCAGTGGTGTAGCGGCCTTGTGCCCTCCTGCCACGTTGAAGTGCTTAACGATGTCACTCACGTATGTGCTCTGTGATAGCTCCAATGTCTGCTCCTGCTAATCACGCTTGACCTGAAGGCCAAGGTAGTAACTGAGCTCTCCCATGTCCTTCATGTCAAACGTGGCAGCAAGTGACTGCTTCACATCGTCCAAAAGAGACTTGGAGTCAGACACAATGAGCAGATCATCAACATAGAGCAAGATGATGATCTGGCTTGCTTCCTGTGTGCGCCCATAGACAGCATTGTCTGCTTCACTTCGCACAAAGCCAAGGCCAGCCAGCTGCTCATCCATCTTGTGGTACCATTCTCGCGGGGCTTGCTCCAGGCCGTAGAGGGCCTTCACAAGCTTGCACACCAAATCCTCCTTTCCCTACACCACATACCCCTCCGGCTGCTCCATGCACACATCCTCCTCGAGGTCACCATACAGAAATGCACAAGTAACATCCATTTGGTGCACCTCCCAGTCCAAAGCGGCAGCAAGTGCAAGGATCGCTCGGATGGATGGGAACTTAGCGACAGGTGCAAATGTCTCATTGTGATCCACACCCTCAGTCTGTGCATACCCGTTTGCAACCAGCCGTGATTTGTACCTGAGCACCTTACCATCTGCACTACGCTTGCGCCTGAAGATCCACCGGCATCCAATCACCCGGCTGCCACGTGGAGCTTCCTGGAGGGTCCGGGTGCTGTTCTTCGTAAGTGCACCATACTCCTCGTCTGCTGCGGCATGCTAATCTGCCGCCTCGGCGCTACGCATGGCTTCAGCGAATGTGGTTGGGTCATCCGTGAATGTGAGGAAGAGAAGCTCGAGGTCAGATGACTCCGTTGGTGGTGGAACGTTGCACACGTTCACCAGCTCCTCCAACAACCTCTGTTTGCTTCTGAGGCGTTCAGATCGCCTTAGCAGCTCCCCACTGTCCTTTTCACCTTTGTTGATGCATACGGACCGTCGTGGCAGCTACTGTATGTTGCTTTGTTGCTCCTCCTCATCAGATTCGGCTACTGGCTCCTTCTCCTTCTCAGCTTCCTCCACCTCCTTGTCGTTACCGCTGTCACTGCCATCTTCCACACCGTCCTCTTCTGCTACCAGAACTTCTCCCACATCAGGTACAAGTGTGGGAGCAAGTGGAACATCAGTCATAGGGCTCCATATCCAGCCCTTCATGTCCTCTTGAAAGAGGATGTCGCGGCTATGGATGATCTTGCGAGCAGTGAGGATGTAGAGGCGGTATCCCATGGTGTCGTAGCCGAGGAAGGCCGCCTTTACCGACTTTGCGTCCAGCTTGTTGCGGTTGCCTGCAGGCACGTCCATGAATGCGACACACCCGAAGACTTTCAGGTGCGTCACTGTTGGCTTGCGTCCTGTCCAGGCCTCCTCCGGTGCCATCAGTGGCACGGCGTGCGTGGGACTCTGGTTTTTCAGGTACACGGCGGTGTTCACAGCTTCCGCCCAAAAGGTTGGCGGAAGCTCCGCGTCCTTGAGCATGCTCCGAACACGCTCCATGAGCGTGCGGTTTGCGTGTTCAGCCACACCGTTCAGCTGTGGTGTTCCAGGTGGGGTGACCTTGTGCCTGATCCCGCGACGCTTGAGGAAGGTGCGGAAGTCGTTGGAGAGGTACTCTCCTCCACCGTCGGTGCAAAGCACCTTCAACCGCCTGCCACTCTCATTCTGTGCAGCAGCAATCCACACCTTGAAAGCATCAAAGCACTCATCCTTGCCAGCCAGGAAAGACATCAACGTCTTCCTGGACTTGTCATCAATGAACGTGACAAAGTACAACTTGCCGGACAAGGACTGTGATGGCATGGGACCGCACAAGTCAGAGTGAACAAGTGAGAGAAGCTCAGCCGCCCCCTTCCCTTCCCCCGTGAAAGAAGCGTGGGTTTGCTTCCCTTCAATGCAGCTCTCACAAGCTGATGCGCCAGGCTGCTTCACCCCCTTAAGCTCCAGGTCGCGGACCATCTGCTGCATCGAGATGATGGCGCCAAAGTCAAGGTGACCAAGCCGGCGGTGCCACAGGCCGATGTCGTGTTTTCCCTCTCTCGCCGCCAACGCTCAGTCAGCTTCCTTCTCCGACGCCACGTAGAGGCGGTAAAGACCGTCCTCCTGTTTTGCTTTTACAAGTACACGACCTGCACAGGAAGAGATGGTGCAGCCACCATTCTCAAAGAAAACCTGCATGCCTTCGGAGATGAGAGATGAGACAGAGAGGAGGTCAGCTGCCAGCCCCAGAACATGGAGTACCCCCTTCACACGACCTTCCACATGCTTATCCTCAACGGAAGCACAAAACACAATCTCACCCTCCCCAACCGCCATTTGCACATGGTTGACCCTCATGTACATCCGACGAGGCTCAATGACGGTGTAGACAACGAACCATTCCCGACGACACGTCATGTGCTGCGTGACTCCTGAGTCGATGATCCAGAACAGGGCGGTGTTGTCGGAGACGTGCAGGACCCAGATGGTTGTCACAAATCCACTCTCCCAATCTGCAGCATTCGCAGAAGCGTTGGACTGTTTACTTGCTCCTACTCCAGCCACAGGTCCGCTTTCTTCTTCCGGCATTCGTGTGCCCAATGGCCCGGCTTCTTGCAGTACTGAAAGTTCCCCTTCTTCTTCCCTCCTCCGCCGTTGCCCCTGGTTGGTGCAGCACCACACCCATGACCAGAGTTGGTGATGAGAGCGATTTCCAGTCTGCTTCCGCCCTCTTCTCCCTTGCGCCGCTCCTCCTCAAAAAGCAGGCTCTCCTCCACATCATTGAGGGAGAGCTTGTCGCCATGCTGGTTTAGGGCAACAATGAGAGGATTGTAGCTACTAGGAAGACCAGAAAGGATGGTTAGCATAAGCACACGCTCCTTGAAAGGTACCTCAATCGCAGCAAGCTGGTCACAGAGAGACTTCACCATGTTGATGTAGTCAATCATGGATCCGGACTCATCCATTTTCACAGTGTGAAAGCGACGACACAGCTGCATGTTCATGAGGATTGACTTGGAAGCATAAGTGGACTCAAGCATTTTCCAAACCTCTTTTGGCGTGAGGATGCCACGGACGAGGAGTTGCTGCTGTTCGGCGAGGAGGAGGTAGATGGTTGCGAGGGCGTGGTCACGCTTCTCGCGGTAGGTACGGGCCTCGACAGGGGAGAGGGACCTTTCTGCTGGTTCCTTCTCCTTCTCATCCACCTGGATCCAGAGACCCTTCTCCATCAGCACCATCTTCATGTTGTTGCTCCAGTTGAAGAAGTTCTTGCCTTCGAACTTGGCGATGTTGACGCCGGCCACCACAGAAGTGAAATGTTGCCATGGTAGTGCAACGTTCAGCCCACAAACGGCTCTCTCACACAACAGGGTGCAAGGAATGCCTCAATGATGAGAAAAAGCCTTGTTCTAGCTCTGATAGCACTGATGGAAATTGGGGCAGCCCTCAGGGAGGTGATCAGGCTCACTAAGAGCCGCCTAGGCAGGACCAACTGTTTGTGAGAGGGAGTTGCAGGTTGCACAGACAGAAATTACGGAAGCAAATGTAGGATTGCAGAGAATACAAATGTCTGAATCGACTCTTGAGTGAGAAATTAAATTTTCACAGCTTTCTAACAAGCCCTTATATGGCTCATTTGGCCTAGGGAGTACTGAGACACACTGTGTCAAAGTCTACCCTCTAGCACACTCTCCTAGCCTAGTGGGATGAGCGGCAGTCACCTTGTCACACAAGAGAATGATGTCTCACACGACTTGGATGACCAACAATCATGGTATGCACCTTCCTTGAAGTCTCCTGGAGGTCCTCCAGCTGCCTTTTCTCCTTGAAGGCCGCTCTCAGCCGTCCTGGCCAATAATCCTGCCGCCTTTTGAGCTCAAAGTGCTCAGGTCGTCACTTGAACCCGGCCCATTATCTCCAAACTTTGGAAATCCATATCTCACTCAAACGGAATCCGAATTGACTTCTATAAAGTGCGTTGGAACCTGTGAAACATCCTCTATGCAACTGTCATGCCAGATGATTTTTATCGAGAAACCTGTTTTTGTCACTTTATGGCACTCCCATATCCATCACTCAGCCACAACATTGTCAGCAAATACAACATCATGTGTGGTGGTGGAAAGGGTACATGAGCTAGCGGACGACATGCAGGCACTCTACGACATCAAAATTCTCCCCTTGCTTAAACAAATCCAATGTTTTCACCAGAATTGGTGGGGTCATAAGCTTTGGCACTGGTACAATGGTTACTATGAATGGTGCAAATCTCTTGTCCCGATTGTACACATATGCAGCTCGGTGGAAATGGAAAAGATGTCCGTTGTAGCAGAAAAGGAAGTCGCAAGACAAAAAGAAGTGGTCCAAAAGTTTTATTCCCCTAGACTGGAGTACAGTTTTCAATGGAAGAACAGTGTGGTATTGATTTACTTGCGGTGATCTTAACTTTTTGACATGAACAAGACTAATTCAGAATATTGATGGTCGTATGGAGGTGCAACATGACATTGTTTACAATGAAGCAGAGGGGCTGCACCTTGTACATGTTGTTGTCGAGATTCTTGCACAGATTTATTTCTTACATCCATTGGATTGAGGTCGCATTCATAGTCATCTACCAGACTCAAAGAGAACAAGTAGGGTGCATTAACCCACAGGTTCAAACGCCTTATCAAAGCCAGTCCCAGGCACTTGGGAGACCTCCTTCACCCTGAAGCATACTTTGTCCTAGCCAGTCCCAGCCAACTGAGCCATCAGTCTTCTGAATAATGGAAGGAGCAAAGCGAGTGATGACAGAAGCAGGTAGAAGCAACAAAGTAAGTGGAACGGTGGGAGAGTGATGACAGAAGCGAAGAGCTGTGCTACAATGTAAGGAATTTGACAGAGACACGTTAGAGTGATGAGGCAGACAGGAGCACGGCGAGTGAAGATTGAAGCGAGAGGACAGTCTTGATGTTATGAGAGGAGCTGAGCGGAGGAACGAGAGTGACAGAGCGAAGTAGTGCGGAAGTCAGAGCTGAGATTGGATGGTGAAGAAGGAATAAGCGAGCAGCAGGCAGAGCGAAGGCACGGCGGCGAATCCGTGGAACCGAAGGCAAACAGGATCAAGAGACTGTTCTGGTTTGAACTCAAGAAAATGAACATCCTCAGTATATATAGGAAGAACAGGACAAAATGTCATAGCAACAGCTTCTTTCCGCTAGCCGGACGCGGGTGACACTTGTTACTTTATCAGGGGATGACTCGGCTGTGTCGTCTCAATGGTTCAATGGCCAAGGAGCCGTTCGCATCAAAGTGGTTCAGTCTGGGACTTGAACCATTATTAAGAAAGGTATTTTATGCCGTAGGGAGCAAACTGAGTTGGTTTCTAGGAGTGATTTGTGACACCCCCTTTGAAACTGTCTCAGGTTGCACTCAGAGTTGGTCAGTCATATAATTTCATGAGATTCCTTGTCCTCCTCTGATGAAGGTGTAGCCACAGATGGTGAGGAAGGAAGAATGAGAAGATACTCATGATAGGGTACTGTCAGTGGTCCCGGGAGACTTGGCACGCTGATCCATTTCATACACCAGTATTTTAGTGTGTGCCTTGAGTGTGCTCTGATCCAAGAGAGTTCTTTGCACCCATCCCTACACTCCTTCCAGTGTATACGGGAGCAGTGTACTTTTTTCCTATATGGCCAAACCATTCTCTTCTTAAAAAGGAATGGGGCTAGTGTATGTGGCAAACATGCACACTCACAGTACAAACGTATCCTTAAAGCATACTCAGTGCACTACTTTGTCTCTTTTGTCTCAAGACATGTTTTTTTTCCCTAAATGGCCAAACCATTTTCTTCTTAAGAAGGATCCTAGTGCGTGGGGCTACTGTATGTGGGAAGTGTTTTCACTCAACATATAAAAGTACACCAAGAGCGCACTCGGTGTGCTACTTTGTCTCATGTGTTCCACCACATCTTGTTTTTTGGTCTTATATGGCCAAACCATTCTCTTCTTAAGAAGGACCATAGTGCGTGGGGCTAGTATATGTGGCAATTACGCTCATTCACTATACAAAAGTACACCAATAGTCCACTCAGTGCGCTGCTTTGTCGCATGTGTTTAACCACATCTTGTTTTTTGTCTCATATGGAAAACCATTATCTTCTTAAGAAGGAACCTAGTGTGTGGGGCTAGTGTATGTGGAATGTGCGTTCAGTCACCATACAAAAGTAAGTACACTAAGATCGCACTCAGTGTACTACATTGTCTCATGCATTTCGTCTTACATGGGGAAAATATTTTTTTCTTACAAAGGATCTCAGTGTGTGGGGCTAGTGTATGTGGTAAGTATGCTCTGTTATTATCTAGAATTTATTCAAGGGTGAAATCAGTGTGCTACTCTATCTCATGTGTCCTAGCATATTCTTCTTTTATTGTATATGGCTTAACAATTTTCTTCCTTGGCAGGACCTGAATGGGTGGAGCAATAACCTGCCGTGAGAACGCTCAGTCACTATTGAGAAGTACGCTCAGATGGCACCTAGTGCTTAAATATGAATTTTATGTAGAACATAATTAGTGAAAATATTTATGAATGAACTTGTCACATTCTTGCCTCATGTGTCGAAAAGACATGTCCATAAGGCATCAAATCATGTTCCTCCATATATAACCTCGAAGCCTTCATTTACTATGTCAAGGGTTTGTGCAATTGCATGGCTCAAACTGTCTATCACAAGCTCTCCCTCAATGATGTGGAGGAGAGCCTGCTGTTTGAGGAGGAGCGGCGCAAGGGAGAAGAGGGCGGAAGCAGACTGGACGTCGCTCTCATCACCAACTTTGGTCATGGGGGCGGTGCTACATCAACCAGGACCAACGGCGGAGGAGGAAAGAAGAAGGGTAACTGCCACTACTGCAAGAAGCCGGGCCATTGGGCGCGCGAATGCTGGAAGAAGAAGGCGGACCTTGCGGCTGGAGTGGGAGCGGGAAAACAGTCCGACGCTTCCGCGAACACCGCAGATTGGGAGAGTGGATTCGTGACAACCATCCGGGTCCTGCACGTCTCCAACAACACCGCCCTGTTCTGGATCATTGACTCGGGAGCCACGCGGCACATGACATGTCGCCGGGAGTGGTTCGTTGTCTACACCATCATCGAGCCTCGTCGGGTGTACATGTGCAAATGGCGGTTGGGGAGGGTGAGATCGTGTTTTGTGCTTCCGTTGAGGGCAAGCACGTGGAACGTCGTGTGAAGGGGGTGCTCCATGTTCTGGGGCTGGCAGCTAACCTCCTCTCTGTCTCATCTCTCATCTCCGAAGGCATGCAGGTTTGCTTTGAGAATGGTGGCTGCACCATCTCTGCCCGTGCAGGCCGTGTGCTTGCAAAAGCAAACAAGGAGGACGGTCTTTACCGCCTCTACGTGGCGTCGGAGAAGGAAGCCGACTCAGCGTTAGCGGCGAGAGAGGGAAAATACGACATCGGCCTGTGGCACCGCCGGCTCGGTCACCTCGGCTTTGGCGCCATCATCNGTACTTTGTCACGTTCATTGATGACAAGTCGAGGAAGACGTGGGTGTCCTTCTTGGCTGGAAAGGATGAGTGAATTGATGCTTTCAAGGTGTGGATTGCTGCTGCACAGAATGAGAGTGGCAGGCGGTTGAAGGTGCTTCGCACCGATGGTGGAGGAGAGTACCTCTCCAACGACTTCCGCACCTTCCTCAAGCGTCGCGGGATCAAGCACGAGGTCACCCCACCTGGAACACCGCAGCTGAACGGCGTGGCTGAACGCGCGAACCGTACACTTATGGAGCGTGTTCGCAACATGCTCCAAGACGCGGAGCTCCCGCCAACCTTCTGGGCGGAAGCGGTCAACACTGCCGTGTACCTGAAAAACCGGAGTCCCACGCACGCCGTGCCACTGATGACACCGGAGGAGGCGTGGACGGGACGCAAGCCAACAGTGTCGCACCTGAAAGTCTTCAAGTGTGGCGCATTCGTGCACGTGCCTGCCGGCTGCCGTAACAAGCTGGACGCAAAGTCGGTGAAGGCCGCCTTCCTCGGCTACGACACCATGGGATACCGCCTCTACAACCTCGCTGCTTGCAAGATCATCTGTAGCCGCGACGTCGTTTTTCAAGAGGAAGTGAAGGGCTGGACTTGGAGCCCTATGACTGCTGTTCCACTTGCTCCCGCACTTGTACCTGAAGTGGGAGAAGTACCGGTAGCAGGAGAGGACGGCGCGGAAGATGGCGGTGACAGCGGCAACGACAAGGAGGTGGAGGGAGCTGAGAAGGAGAAGGAGGCGGCAACAGAATCTGATGAGGAGGAGCAGCAAAGCAACGCCCAGCAGCTGCCACGACGGTCCGCACGCCTCAACAAAGGTGCCAAGGACAGTGGGGAGCCGCTGAGGAGATCCGAGCGCCTTGCAAACAAACAGAGGGCGCTGGAGGAGCTGGTGAACCTGTGCACCGTTCCACCACAAGCGTAGTCGTCTGACCTCGAGCTTCTCTTCCTCACAGTCACCGATGACCCAGCCACATTTGCTGAAGCCATGCGTAGCGCCGAGCCGGCAGATTGGCATGCCACAGCAGACGCGGAGTATGCTGCGCTCATGAAGAACGGCACGTGGACCCTCGAGGAAGCTCCACGTGGCAGCCGGGTGGTCGGATGCCGGTGGATCTTCAGGCGCAAGCGTGGTGCGGATGGTAAGGTGCTCAGGTACAAAGCACGGTTGGTTGCAAAGGGGAATGCGCAGACTGAGGGTGTGGATTACAATGAGACATTTGCACCTGTCGCTAAGTTCCCATCCATCCGAGCAATCCTCGCTCTTGCTGCTGCTATGGAATGGAAGGTACACCAAATGGATGTGACGTGTGCATTTCTGAATGGTGACCTTGAGGAGGATGTGTACATGGAGCAGCCGGAGGGGTCTGTGGTGGAGGGAAAGGCGGATTTGGTGTGCGAGCTTGTGAAGGCCCTCTACGGCCTGAAGCAAGCACCACGAGCATGGTACCACAAGGTGGATGAGCAGCTGGCTGGCCTTGGCTTTGTGCGTAGTGAAGCTGACCATGCAGTCTATGGGCGCACTCAAGAGGCAAGCCAGGTCATCATCTTGCTCTATGTTGATGATCTGCTCATTGCATCTGACTCCAAGTCTCTTTTGGACGATGTGAAGCAGTCCCTTGCTGCCAGGTTCGACATGAAAGACATGGGAGAGCTCAGTTACTACCTTGGCCTGCAGGTCAAGCGTGACCGGCAGCAGCAGACTTTGGAGTTGTCGCAGAGCACGTACGTGAGCGACATCGTCAAGCGCTTCAACATGGCAGGAGCGCGCAAAGCAGCAACACCACTGGAAATGGGAGCGAAGCTGAGCACGACGTAGACTCCCCGCAGCATGCAAGAGAGCAGC
>SZWC01001019.1:159194-179598 GCA_023375785.1 Penium margaritaceum
TCTCTCTCTCTCCCTCTCTCTCTCTTTCTCTAGCTCCAGCTTTTGCGCTCAGTGATTTTGTGCCCCTTTCTTTGGCAAGCAGTGTCACCATGGTTCCCCTGCCTCAGTTAGTTGATTTGAACCATGGAAATTGTTCCCCAGTGGGTATTTTACCTATCCTTCTCCTCCTCCTTATCTGTTTGGTTGCAGCCCTTACGCCACTTGATCTAGCATACACATGGCAGACACTGATGCCAGGGAAGTGGGTGTATTACAGTTTCATGGTGAGATGACTACATGCTGCGATGTTCGTCTTGCAAGTGAATACACAAACTCCTGAATTTGTATCTTTCTCTAGCCACTAGAACCTAACATTCTCTTTTCAATCCTTTTTTTAGCTCATACTTTTCGTTTAAATATGTCCATCCATCTTTGCTTGATTCAGTCAGAAAACCGTTTTCAGCATCCACACAGCAAACAGGAGTGATTAAAAAAATATCCAATGTCCTGTAGCCCATAATTTGCCCCTCGACAACCTGGAAATGTCTTGAAGGGAGTGAGAAGGAACGATAGGATCCTGCTGAAATGTTCCTATAAACCCCAAAGGTTTTCCATAAACGGCAATGCTATATGCTCCTCTAGACGTGCTTCTGCGAGGGTTTCAGGTAATTATGAAGAAGAATTTCCATTTTTTTCAATGGGCTTTATGGAAAAAGCAGCATCTGTGGTAATGCCCATCACCACACAGCAGATCTTCGGCAAAAATGGGTTTGATTCAGATCATAGAAGCCTTGTTACATTCCATCCTTGAGGACCTCTTCCTTCACGTTTTACGCACAATTTTGTTTTCAAAATTTCCGTAACGTGAAGCCATTGAGATTAGCATCTGATTAAGATTTTATACGGTTTTTCTCGTCCAGGATGGAATGTTTTACCAAAGCAGCCCTTTGAATGATTTGTGAAGTGCGCTTCTGCAAAACAACTGAATATTATCCTCTATGCCTGTCCTCATCCAGGTCAACAAGTCAGGACCTACAATCCATTGGGGCATGTACTACACTTCAGGAAAACCCATCCTTTTTGTAAAGAATGAGAAGGATGGGTTTCTACCGCGTGGTCTTCCCAGCTATTCAGAGAAGCAGCGGTTCAGTTGCTATGGCAATGTAAAGATGATTCCAGAACCGCAGCAGCCTGACGTGTTTCTGCAAATATGCTCCGTTAACCCAAAAGCAGGAAGGGTGTTCATTGGCATCTACAACAATGTTACTGAAGGAGATCCATCCAATTTCAGACTGAACCTGAACTTCAGTGAAGGTAAGATGGAGAATAAGCATGTTGTTCTTTAGACTTCAATCTTGCAACCGGACACAATTGCACATTCACATGCAGGTGAATTTCAATTACATGCACATTTGACAGTAAAATTCCATGCACGTGGACATGTGCATTCCCATGGGCATGGGGATGCATATTTCCATTCAAGTGGCTGTCAGTGTACATGCTCATCCTTATGCACTTGTGCCATTCAAATCCATAAAAGTGGGAGCCACTCCAACTGCCCATGATGGGAGCAAAACTACGGGCAAGAGAAACCTTGGTTGTCAAATGATAATATCACAATCATGCAATGGAATTTGTATGACCAGGTCTGAGATTTCTAGAAACACGTTTTTGTCCTTTGTAGGAACCATATGTTGGAGATGCCATTCCTTACAGATTTGTGTCTGCATTTAGTTTGATCTATGTTGGAAGTTTCGTCAGATGGTGCCATTTTGCATGTAGGACAAATTACAAGTGTTTTGTGCACAATATGGAGACAGCATCTCATTGTGTGACCAGGAGAAATCTGATGTGGCCTGACCATGCTACCTTGGAAGGATCAGTCGACACTGAAACGAATCAAGTGGACCAAGTTCAGTGCTACAGCCTAATAAAATGAGAAAGATGTACTTCACACGTAACAATTCTGGCCATTTTCTGCTGTTCCTCATGACATTCATGCTCCATTCTCTGCTTGCTCTCTTATTGTGCGTATTGCAGGGTACTCATCCTCAAAGCATGCAACTGGCTTCAGTGCCGGTGGTCTTGTTGCTTTTATTTCAGTCTTGGTCACTGTTGTTGTTGCTAACATTGTCATTGCCTTCGCTTGCTGCTTCAAGAACAAAGCTAACGAACGTTCTACTTCACACAGTTTGGATGCCAATATTCAAGATGGAGTGGTGAGATTTGATCTTCCTGAAATGCTTCTTCTTGTGACTTCTTCCATTGCTTGTCTTAACATCGATTTATTACCTACCTATCCCTCGTTCACCGGCACCTTGTCTGTCAGTTGGAAATTTGTAAACTCAAACATTTTGATGTATTTAACATTGTGTACATTGTCCTTAGCACATGTAGTTCTGGACAATCTTCTAGCCACAAAATTTGTGGAAATTTGCCTTCTTGTCTGATAACCAAGGGAAGCTAACATTTAACATTGAACGCCAGTCATGGTCCATGGACTCCCATTCCTCTCTCCACATGGCTTTGCCACTCCACTCCACTCTTTGCCTCTGCGATTACTTTTCTGGTCATTGCGAGTTTACGGTAATCTCCCTGTGCTCTGTTTCCCCTCACTATGTATACAGGCATTGTCCAACAGCCAACAAGAAATGGCCCTGAATGTTGAGCATAACTTTCCTGACGTGGAGTTTTGTGACGAACTTTCCAACTCACTCCATGATGATCAGTGAGTCCTTCCACCTTTCATCCTACCTCCCTCTTTCCATCCCTCTCATCATCCATCACTCCTCTCCCTTCTACATCTACCCCTCCCCACTCATCCCTTCCTTCAACCCTCTTCATCTTCCTCCGCCCTTCCTGAATATCTTCCATCCAAGGCATGCCTAATGAACCAAAAACACTTACTGTTCGATCGATGTACGCTTTGGGAATCAAGGGAGAGGTCAGGGTCAAATAATTGTCAAGGTCCACTGTGCAAAGTATCTCGTGGCAGCTATTGGGCCAGACAAGAAAGACTATATGTGCAATGAGATCTATGGGACCTACAAGTTCAAGTGCCCAGGGTTCACTGGAAGAACAAGTTCAGGGTGCATTGAAGCCACCGCTCTCCCCACTCCACCTGAAGAGACTTGACGCCCCACTGGGCAGCCCAAGAGCTGTATCCCCTGATGCATCCACGGCAGGTTCGTGAGAAGCGGCGGCACCTGGGCCCCCAATCGCTGCCACATCAAGCACTTCCCTGGCTGCACCCGGAGCCCCTGGAGCGCCGGTGCCTCGACCATGGCCACCATGCAAGTGCCGAGGAGCTGTGGTGGCCCACAGACAGTTCTCCCCCTCCCCATCTACCTCTCATGCTCCCCTCAAAATCTGCCCCCCATCCCTGCCTCCCGACTTCCTTCCACCCCTTGGTCTTCTGCCACCCTCCCAACCTTCCTCCAATAATTTATCATTCCTGAAAGCCTTTCATCATGGCCTCCCTAGTCCTCCCCCTTCTCCTTTTCTCTAACCCTCCCTTACTACATCCCACCCTCATTCACTACATCCTGCCCTCCCTACCCCTGTCTCTCAGTGCAGATCCATTCGGATAAAAAGTTTACAATACGTGAGGACATGTTGTAAAGCTCCAGTGATTTAAATCTCTTGTGAAAAAAATCCTTCAATTAACATTCACATTCTGTTTAATTGTTCATCATAGAAAAGTTACACATGGTACCCCATCTCTGTTCACCCTGTTCATGTTCATACCCAGAGATACAGAAAGGGCATTGCACTTATATCTTCGTAAGTGAAAGATGATTGGTGAAGGGCATTCCAGTTCTGTGGCTGTATATGTATATATATATATATATATATATATATATATATATATATGAATTTCATGTACCAAAATGTTTTCACCTCGTTTCTACCTTACCAGCACTTCTTTCATTTTCTTTCATCCAGCTTTGAGAAAGTCACCCACGACAGCCACCTACGNATTTTGGTACATGAAATTCATATATATATATATATATATATATATATATATATATGAATTTCATGTACCAAAATGTTTTCACCTCGTTTCTACCTTACCAGCACTTCTTTCATTTTCTTTCATCCAGCTTTGAGAAAGTCACCCACGACAGCCACCTACGTCACTAGGCGGTACATGAACCCACACGTCTTGGGGTGTCGAAGTATATTGAGGTCTTTATCTTCTGCACCTCCACAGTCTGAGAGCCTAATCATGACTCATTGCTTCAGTCCCAACGACGAGTCCTTTGTCTTTCCTCCCTGTTATGTTCTATTTTTGTTTTCCTTCAAGCAGGTGTGCAGTGTGTCTGAACCATTATGCGGCTGGTGAAATGTTGCGAGCAATGCCAGTGTGCGGCCACATGTTCCATGTGAGCTGTCTAGAAGAATGGCTAAGACATCAGGACACCTGCCCCTTGTGCCACTCCCAGTTTCACCCTGTCCGTTCTACAACTCCAGCAGGAAATGCAACAGCATGACATTCTTGTAACAACTTCAGTTGCCCCAACGAAACTCAGATGATCTTCCAGTTGCAGCCCCAAAACCTCAACCCATAAGGTGACCAGTTTCCACCATGCTGATTCCAGCGAGAGTAGCAGGAGCAGCAATTGGGAAAAACAAGAGGAGCACCAGCTGTAGCGTCAGCAGCAGCAGCAGTAATAACAGCAGCAGCGGCAGCAGCAATTTCAGCTGGAGAGGCAGAATATGAAGCTGCAGCATGAGTAGTAGAAGCTTCAGGACCATCAACAGAAAGACCAAAGCTGGTTCGGGTTTAGAGCACCGTCAACAGACCGGGCTACAGGAGACGCAGTATCAATTTGAGGGGCTTGAATGCATGTGACAAAAACTTGTTTTACCTCATGTCTCCCATTGAATACATGGAAGTGGACCATGACCATTTATGTGATGCATCTTTGTTTTGATTGAGTACATGTTTCCAAATGAAGGACCAACTGCAGGGAAGTAAGTTAGAAAGCAACAGCTAGCGTACTCTTCATCTAAAGAATATGTTTATCCCCAACCATTCAGACATTCTTGACCCTCCTGGCCTATGTGTTGTATTCTTAGAACTTTAGGCCTCGTTGAATGTTGCCAGATTCTGTTGAAGAGGTTGGACACTGTGGGCGAGGTCGGTGATGTCGCAATGAACAATAAATTATCCTTTGGTGTCTATGAGAAAGCTATCTTTCCTATCTTGTGGTCACCTGTTCTGGATTGTGAGAACCCACGTGACCCATTATTGCTTATCTGATAATCAAATGTGCAAGTGATGTCAAGATGCATTTCAGATGGGTCTTGCCAATGACTTGTCTTAGTCCCTTCTCTTATAGGAACCTCGAGGTACAACGCCATTACGAATAAGGGTTCCATCAACTGTAGAACTTATAATGTGTATGTGATGGTGTTTCCCTAAACAAGGGTGTGAGAGCAGTTGGTAAAAAAGTTAACTTGCAGCACAGGTTGGGGGACAGAGGTGAGGGACTGTGAAACGCCCACCCACACTTGAGCAAGTGACAAGGTTTTTTTGGTAAGATCAGGATTAGTAACGGCACTTCAATTGTTCAGTAGCCCCAGAAATTAAAATGCTGAACGGATGCACAGCTTGAAACTTCCAGCTTTTTCCAAACTCAACAACTGAAACTAAACAAGAGAAGCATGAAACTAGTGGGCTGCACCCCAGACAAGTGCAACAATTAAACAATCACTGATCCCAGCCAACAGAGGAACCATGCATCCAGGGACTGTTCCACAATGTCAGAAGAAATTTCATCAATGTCACAGCTTTCAGTTGCTTCAAAACGTATCAGCAATGTTGCTTAAGTTTTTCATTTTTCACATTTAATCCTTTTGATCAAATCCATTGGCAAGTCCAGTTTCATCAGTTTTCAGCACCGGTGGCTCCAATGTTGCTAAATCACCTGCAAGAGCATTGGAAAAGTCCAGAAGCCAATGTGTGTCTATGAAGGCTCACACAAAATCACTCCCCCATGACCCACTCATGTTATGTTCCACATGTGCACACAAAGGTGAAAGCATTTCACATTGAAAGAAAAAAACTGCACAAATAATATGACCAATAGGATCATGATATATGGTGCTAGATGACAGAAGCTTAGGCAGCCCTCAGGGGAGTAATCAGGCTCACCAAGAGCCACTAGGCAGGACCAATTGTATGTGAGAGGCAAGTTGCAGGTTCCAGAGACAAAAATATGGAAGTCTGCAAGGTTGTGTAGAGAGCACAAATGGCTGGTTTGACTTGCGTTTCAGAAACTAAACTAGCAAAGCTTTCTAACAAGCCATGCCTCATTTGGCGCACAGAGCTGGAAGAACCACTCTGTCAAAGTTCACCTCCTAGCGCACTCCTAGCCCAGTGGGATGAGCGGCAGTCACACTCTCACATAAGACAACTACCTTCCCTGCCATGTGCACAACCATAAATCTTGGTGGGGACCTTCCTTGAAGTTCCCAGAAGGTTCTCCTCATGCCTTTCTATCTTGAAGGCCGCTCCAAGACTCCCTAGCCAATGATTCTAGCCGTCGTTAGTGCTTGTAGTACAACAGCCGTCACTTAAACCAGACCCACTGCCACCAAACCTTGAAAATCCATACCTCCCTAAGACGGACTCCAAATCGAGTTCCGTAAATTGCTACAGAACTAGGAATGCATCCTTCATGTATCTGTTGTGCCTTATTATTTTTATCTACCAACACACTTTGGTCACTTTTTGGCACCCTACAACCATCATTCTCCCACTTTGTGAGAATAAAAATCACGCAAGTCCACACTATGCCCTCAGCTTCTGAAGGCAATTTGCTGCCAGCGTCTTGGTCAGGAAATCTGCCAGCATGATGCATGAGGGACAGAAATTGATGTGCACCAAGATTTTTGTCGCGAGCTCACGGAAAAAGTGGTAGTGTAGGTCGATGTACTTGGTGCGGGCGTGGAACTCTGCATTCTTCGTGAGCGTGATGCCGCTCATGTTGTCACAATAGTGTCAATGCACCGGATAACAATGGTCTAGACAACTGGTCCTGACATGGGAGGCCGCCAACTGCTCTTGGTATTGCAACCAAGATAAAAGATCACCCTCAAACGAGGGATCCACACTTTAGGTTCGTTCAGTTTGCAACCTCACAAAGTCCCCATGAAGGTCTTTAGTGTCTACCCTTGGTTGGACACATTGTGAAGAGTCTTAAAGGCAAGATTTGTAAATGGATGCATGTAGGGTACAGGCTTTAATACTTGCACAGCTTTGCTAATGCTTCTGCCCGCAGTAGCTCCACAGGAGCCAACCTCAAGCTACAATCCTACTTGGCGCGTACTGAGACCTCGAAGTGTCATCCTCAATGCATAATCTAGTAAGCTTCCTAGAGGCTTCATGTCCCTTTTTGGGGCACAAAGAAAACTGTGGCCGTTGTGGGGTTTGAACCCATGACCCATGAGCTCTGGTGCCTGCCCCAACTAGGCCACAAAGGTGTGTTTCCTATGATAATCTCCAGGGGACATACCCATTATGGGTATTGCATTCCAGGCCTATGTCAGAACAGACTAAGGGGACGTACTCCATAAAGCAGTGTATGCCTTTTCTGTCCATGCAGCCAGCCAGCCAGAAAGCTAGCCAGTGGACAAGGTACATACTATTCAACAAATCTCTCCCTTGTACCTTTGTCCATCTGTCATTCAATGGGCTCCATCAATGCCTTGGGGTTCACCCGTCCTCTGCCGCGCTCCTCGTGTGAAAGCCACAAATGCATGCATAGTGCAAGTCGCTCTCCAGCAGCTTGGTCATGCAGTCAGCAAGCATGCTCTTGGCTCCACAGTGCTGCAAGTCCACCACGTTCTTCATGACCAGGTCACGTGAGTAGTGGTAACATATTTCAATGTGTTTCGTTTGCCGGGAGATAACCTCATCTTCAGCCATCGAGATGGCACTCATGTTTTCCACGTGTAAGACCGTGGCGTCGCTCTGTGGCACTGTCATTTTTCCATGCAAGCTGCGCAGCTATTGGGTCTCCTTGCACGACTCAGACAGAGCAACGTACTCTACCTTAGCCGTGGACATGGAAACATAATCATGCTTCCTGCTGGTCCATGATGATGGATATGAGGGTGCCAGAAAGTGACCAAAATAGGTTGCTTTGGCACAAAAGCTTCATAAAGGATGTTTCACATGTTTCAACACACTTTACGTAACTCAATTACTAGTCCGTTTGAGTGAGATATGGATTTCCAACGTTTGGAGATCACGGGTCGGGTTCAGGTGACGACCTGAGCACTTTGAGCTCAAAAGGCGGCAAGATTATTGACCAGGACGGCTGAGAGCGGCCTTCAAGGAGAAAAGCCAGCTGGAGGACCTCCAAGAGACTTCAAGGAAGGTACAGACCATGATTGCTCGTCGTCCAAGTCGTGTGAGACATAATTCTCATGTGTGACAAGGTGACTGCCGCTCATCCCGCTAGGCTAGGGAAGTGTGCTAGAGGGTAGACTTTGACAGAGTGTATCTCAGTGCTCCATATGTCAAATGAGGCATATAAGGGCTTGTTAGAAAGCTGTGATAATTTAATTTCTCACTCAACAGGTGACTTCTACATTCAAATTATCTTCCACCCTACATTTGCTTCCGTAATATCTATCTGTGCAACCTGCAACTCCCGCTTACAAACAATTGGTCCTGCCTAGGCGGCTGTTGGTGAGCCTGATCACCTCCCTGAGGGCTGCCCCAGTTTCTATTGGTGGTATCAGAGCCTGAACAAGGCCTTTTCTCATCCTTAAGGCATTCTTTGCACCCTGTTGTGTGAGAGAGTCATTTGGGGGCCGAACGTTGCACTACCATGGCGACATCTACTTCTATGGTGGCCGGTGTCAACATCGCCAAGTTCGAAGGCAAGAACTTCTTCAACTGGAGCGGCAACATGAGGATGGTGCTGATGGAGAAGGGACTCTGGAGCCATGTGGGTGAGGAGGAACCAGTTCAGTCTTCTCTCTTACCTGGTGAGGCCCGTACCCACTGCGAGAAGCGTGACCACACCCTCGCCACCATCTACTTCTATCTCGTCGAACGACAGTTACTCCTTGTCCGAGGCATACTCACGCCAAAGGAGGTTTGGAAGAATCTTGAGTCTGATTATGCATCCAAGTCAATCCTCATGAACATGCAGTTACATCGTCGCTTTCACACTATGAAGATGGATGAGTCCGGATCCATGATTGACTACATGAACATGGTGAAGTCTCTTGCCGACCAAATTTTTGCAATTGAGGACCTTGTCAAGGAACGTGTGCTCATGCTAACCATGCTCTGTGGCCTTCCTAGCAGCTACACTCCTCTCATTGTTGCCCTGGACCAGCGTGGTGACAAGATCTCTCAAACGATGTGGAGGAGAGCCTGCTGTTTGAGGAGGAGCGGCACAAGGGAGAAGAGGGAGGAAGTGGACTGGACGTCGCTCTCATCACCAACTCTGGTCATGGGGGTGGTGCTGCACCAACCACGAGCAGCGGCGGAGGAGGAAAGAAGAAGGGGAACTGCCACTACTGCAAGAATCTGGGCCATTGGGCGCGCGAATTCCGGAAGAAGAAGGCGGACCTTGGGGCTGGAGTGGGAGTGGGAAAGCAGTCCGGCGCATTCGCAAACGTAGCATATTCGGAGAGTCGATTCGTGACAACCATCCGGGTCCTGCACATCTCCAAAAACATTGCCTTGTTCTGGATCATTGACTCGGGAGCCACGAGGCACATGACGTGTCGCCGGGAGTGGTTCGTTGCTACACCGCCATTATTCCCCGTCGGGTGTACATGGGGGACAATGATGTGCAAATGGTGGTTGGGGAGGGTGAGATTGTACTTTGTGCTTCCGTTGAGGGTAAGCACGTGGAACATCGTGTGAAGGGGGGGCTCCATGTTCCGGAGCTGGCAGATAACCTCCTCTCTGTCTCATCTCTCCTCTCGGAAGGCATGCACGTTCGCTTTGGGAATGGTGGCTGCATCATCTCTGCCCGTGCAGGCTGTTTGCTTGCAAAAGCGGACAAGGAGGAAAGACTTTACTGTCTCTCTGTGGCATCGGAGAAGGAAGTCAGCGTTGGCGGCGAGAGAGGGAAAACAGGACATTGGCCTGTGTTACTCCCGGCTTGTTCCCCTCGGCTTTGGCACCATCATCTCCATGCAGCAGATGGTTCACGGCCTGGAGCTCAAGGGGGTGAACCAGCCTAGTGCATCGGCTTGTGAGAGCTGCATTGAAGGGAAGCAAGCTCGTGCTCCATTTTCCGGGGAAGGGAAGGGGACGGCTGAGCTTCTCTCACTTGTTCACTCTGATTTGTGTGGTCCCACGCCATCTCAGTCCTTGTCCAGCAAGTTGAACTTTGTCACATTCATTGATGACGAGTTGAGGAAGACATGGGTGTCCTTCCTGGCTGGAAAGGATGAGTGCATTGATGCTTTCAAGGTTTGGATTGCTGCAGCACAGAATGAGAGTGGCAGGCGGTTGAAGGTGCTTCGCATTGACGGTGGAGGAGAGTACCTCTCCAATGATTCTGTAACTTCCTCAAGCATCGCGGGATCAGGCACAAGGTCACCCCACTTGGAACACCGCAGCTGAACAGCGTGGCTGAACGCGCGAACTGCACGCTCATGGAGCGTGTTAGTAGCATGCTCTAAGACACGGAGCTCCCGCCAACCTTGTGGGTGGAAGCGGTCAACACTGCCGTGTACCTGAAAAGCCGGAGTCCAACGCGCGCTGTCCCGTTGCTGACACTGGAGGAGGCGTGGACGGGACGCACGCCAACAGTGACACACCTAAAATTCTTTGGGTGTGGCACATTCGTGCACGTGCCTGCTGGAAACCGCAACAAGCTGGATGCAAAGTCGGTGAAGGTGGCTTTCCTCGGCTACGACACCATGGGATACCGCCTCTACAACCTCGCTGCACGCAAGATCATCTGTAGCCGTGACATGGTCTTTCAAGAGGATGTGAAGGGCTGGACCTGGAGCCCTATGTCTATAGTTCCACGTTCTCCCACACTTGTACCTGAAGTGGGGGGGAGAACCGGTAGCAGATGAGGATGCTGCGGAAGATAGCGGTGAGAGCGGCAATGACAAGGAGGTGGAGGGAGCTGAGAAGGAGAAGGAGCCAACAGCCAAATATCATGAAGAGGAGCAGCAAAGCAACGTACCGCAGCTACCACAAAGGTCTAAACGCCTCAACAAAGGTGCAAAGGACTGTGGGGAGCAGCTACGGTGGTCCAAGAGGCTCGCAAAGAAGCAGACACAGCAAGGTGAGCGGCTGAACCTGTACACCGCTCCAACGGTGAGCGATACCTGGGACATAAACACCATGATACCATGTCAAGGAATAAGATTATAGTAGCTAATGTCGTGGATTCTGCACAATGAATACCAAAAAAAAACATGACAAATCAAATGACACACTCACCACCAGAGTTGCCTGCATCTTAACTGGTGGGTACCATATTGCTGAATCTCACATGAATCTGCGTCAACAACTTATCCACCACAAGTACTTGTGCTGGCAAAATTTGTGTTGCAGCAGTGTGTCTCAAATCACCTTGGTTTTCTCTAGTTGAGTAGCACACACCAAAGGCCTAGGCTTGGCAGACACAGCAGCCTTATGCCCCCGCTTCACTGCAGGTCCAGCCTAAGTCTTTTACACAAACAAACACACTCTTATGATTCCCCTGCTGCGCGATAGTACCTCTGTCCACCAGACTCCCTACCAAATGAAGATTGCACCCAACAATGTCCATAATTTCCTTGGAAACCATGCTTCTAGGATCGTGGTTACAAAAACCACTGGAAGGCATGAGTCTGACAACGGCCTACTGGTACTCCTATTGCAGCCCTCCATGAAAGGAACTGAAGCATCGGCCGTAGGAATATCCTTGCCAATGTCTTCCTGACTGCAAAACAGAAAAGGAACTCCAGTTAACACAGAAGAAATGCTACAACATGGTGTGTCTTGAACGTCACATGCGAATTTCCAAACCAGTGCCAGACTTTCATGCGCTCTGATTATGTTAGAATACATACATGCTTGAAGAGGGGCTGTCCAGGGTTCTCATGCTACCTGCACAAAGTTATGAGATAATTCAGATTTTTTTTCCATACATCTGTTAGCTTTAGTGGGTGTGGATACACCCTTATGGATCTGTAGCTCTGTGTGTTACATGCTACCACTGTTTGATATTCCCTATGAAATGCAATGGTGAAGAGTATAGAGCGACAGGATCACAGTCAAGAGTGGGGAAAGAAAGAGTCACAAATGAAGTTGGGAATACGAATCTGGTTTTGGACTTTTTTTTGTGTGCGATTACAGCAGATTCATCTAGCTTGTGATAAAATAAATCCAACGCATCCAAGCACATCCCATTGGAGCAGCATATCCCCTGCTATGGTTTTCAAAGTAACCCATGGTGGAGCCGCCCACCATGCCCTAAACGCTAGGCCAGGGAAGGTGCGTTAATGACCACCTGTCAAAGCACCTTCCCTGGCCCAGAAATCAATGCAAGGTCCCTCCTTACCAAGGATACCTTCTTGGGTACTTCCTTTTTTATTTTGGGGTCTTTGGCGCCTGGTGGAGTTGAATTTGGACCACTGGTGTGAGTTACCCGCCGCTGCTTGCAGGTACCAGATTCCGCGGTTCTTGCACCTGACCTCTGGGTAAGGCTGAATTTGTTAACCAAATCAAGAAATTCAGAGCTTGATTTTTTTGTTTGTTTGTTTTTTTTTTTAAGGTTCAGGCAGAAAGGTCTGAAAGGTTCAGAGCTTGATCTTGCATGGAAATTCCACAGAAACCAATTTTTCCCTCAGATCGTGCATCCATCTGGTCCACATATGTCAGTAGAGAAATCCACTCAATGGCAATCATGGGAAGGGGTACAACCAACCTTCTCCCCCTTGCACTGGTGCCGTGATATCTGTCTTTGGAGTCCGCGGCATCTCACTCTGCATCATACACACAGAGCTCCATACAGCTTGCATTGTGCCTCTCCTTGGGCTGCGCTTTGGTCATGGCATCGGTGAGCATGCACTTTGTGCCGTCGTGCACAATTGCCTCCTCTTCCTTGGACACCAAGTCCCATGTGTGCTGGTGACGGATCTCAATATGCTTGTTCCTCCTGTGCAGCACCAGATTCTGCATCAGGCTGATTGTGCTCATGTTGTCCATGTTCAGCATTATTGGATTCTTCTGCGGCACCCCGATCTCCTGTTGTAACCCTCCATGACAGGAACCAAAGCATCAATCGGAGGAATTTCAGTGCCAATGTCTTCCTGACTGCAAAACAGAAAAACACTTCGAGTTCACACAGAAGGAATGCTACAACAGGGTGTATCTTGGACGTCACATATCAACGTCCAAAGCAGTACCTGACTTGCATGCGCTCTGCTTGTGCTAGAAATTACACATGCTTGACGAGGGACTCTCACGGATTCTCATGCCCCCTGCACAATAATAATTCAGACATAAAGAAACCATACACTTGCTAGATCTAGTGGGTTTGGTTGCACCGTTACGGATTCCTAGCTCTATGTGTTGCACACTACCACTGTTTGATGCACCCTAGGAAAGGCAATGGTGAAGAGTGTAGAGCGACAGGATCACAACCAAGAGTGGGGATGGAAAGAGCCACAAATGAAGTTGGGAAATAGAATCTTTATCTAGCCTTCTGTAAAGATTCATATAGCCTGTGATCCAAGCATTCCAACGAAGCCAATAACACCCAAATTAGAGCAGTAAAGCCCCTGCTACGGTCATTGAAGTAACCCATGGTGGAGCCACCCACCATGCCCAAAATGCTAGGCCAGGAGAGTCGCATTAATGACCACCTGTTGGAGCACCTTCCCCGGCTCAGAAATGAAGGAAAGGTTTCTCCTTCCCAAGGAGACCTTCTTGGGTCCTTCATTTTTCTTTTGAGGCCTTTGGAGCCTGGTGGTATCAAACTTGGACCGCTTGTGGCGAATTGCCTGCCGTCGGTGGAGAATTGCCCACCGTCACTGGCAGGTACCAGTGTACGCCGCTCTAGCACCAGAACTATGGGTGAGGCTAACTTTCTGCTCACTAAACCAAATCGAACAATCCAAAGCTCGATCTTGCATGGAAAATTCCAAGGAATCCAAAATTTCAGTCAGATCATGCATCCAGGTGATCCACAGCTTTCATCGGATAAATCCACTGAGACACCATGCAGAAAGCCAAATTACTCAATGCCAGCAATTAGGCCCTTAACCGCCAAAGGTCTCCCAAGCCACTGTGCATAACCTCTGCCCCAGCAGCTGGCCAAGAGTGTCCTTGTAAAAATTTCTCCTTCTGGGCCTCAGCCACCCATAGCGCCTGGCCTTTGTCCCTCACCTTCTCTGACTGAGCATCCACCGAGGTCACATCTACCCCACACACACTGCCCTGGGCTGAGTGAACAAGAAGAAAATCCTGATGGAGCCCCCCCGACAGCAGACCATCTGGTTCCACTATCACCCGCAGTGAGTGATATAAAAAAATCTATACCAACTCATCGCGGATGGCATGTTGAACTAGAATAGCCAGCCACGATCCCACCTGTTGTGTAACTTCCGCTGGCAGCAAGCCATGGGCCCCATGAAGAGTGAGATATCCTAGTGGCAACCCAGGCCAGAGGTGGGCCTGAAGGTGGAAGTCAGCTGAGGCCAAGTATAGGCGGTCTCCGGGACCCATGGGACTCACCTGAAGCCGAAGGGTGGCCCCCAATGACCCCACAGCCCAGCAACCATCTTCTTGCAAGTGTTTGGAAGCATCGTGTTGCCAAGTGTTTTCACCTCCTTTATCCAATATATTCGCTTACAACTAAACAAGGATGGAATGAGCCTCTGATAAAAGCCCTCACCCCAAGTACTGTCACAGTGCCTCCAGAGAGGGGATGCTGGCAAGGACCGAAGCTGGCAGCTCCTCCATGGCATCTTCCAACAGAAGAAACAACATCTCCATCTCGCTAGAACCCGGGAGGAATCAGCCAAAAGCGTCAATGAGTGCATGGAGCAGGGCTGCTGAAGAGCATGGGCAGGAAAGGTATTCCCTCGGCCCAGCTACGAAAAGGTTCATGCCCCCGTCAAAAAATAGCAACTATGCCTGTAGTATCCCCAGCCTCTGCAGAGCACTTGTCCCGGGCACTATGCCTGGGAGTCTGTTGGGGCCTCCATCCCACCGAGGATCACCAAGAGAGCACTCCAAATGGATCAGAGGGTAGTGTGCACACCCAAAATTGGGCCCGAAGCAAGACGCATAGGTGAAGAATCATTACAGCACACTGATGAACCTCCAACAGCGGCAACACCTGAAGCCTTTGGGTCTGCTCCCAAAGCCACTTCTCACCCCAGTCCTTCTCAGAAATGCTCAGACCCAACTGGAAAACCCAAGAGCTTCATCTTTTGATTCTGCTCTTTCTGTCTTCTATGGAAAAGCTGTAAAAAGGCGTTGGACATTATCATTATGGTCTATTAAGTAGATTCATACACGCAAGTGATCACAATAGCCAACATTCTCCCTCTTTGCCTCACGTTTCTCCTCCAATCTTCCTTACCATGATTCGATTATCTCAACACGGTGAAATATTTGGCTAACCAGCTTGCTGCCATTGAGGACCTGTCAAGAAACATGTTCTCATGCTAATCATCCTCTATGGCCTTCCTAGCAGCTACACTCCTTTCATTGTTGCTGTGGACCGGCGTGGCAAGAAGCTCTTGCTCGATGACGTGGATGATAGCCTACTGTCTGAGGAGGAGTGCCGCAAGGAGGGAGAAGGAGGAAGCGGACTGGACACAGCCCTTGTTGCCAACATGAGTCACGAGGGTGGTGCTACATCAACCAATGGTAGCAGAGGTGGAGGAAAGAAGAAGGGCAGGTGCCACTACTGCAAGAAGCCAGGCCTCTGGGTGTGTGAATGTCGGAAGAAGAGGGCAACAGTCCGATGCCTCCGCCAACGCCACTGATTGGGAGATTGGATTTGTGAGCACCATCCATTTCCTACACGTCTCCACCAACACTTCCTTGTTCTGGATCATCGACTCGAGATTCACTCAGCACATGACCTGTCGCCGGGAGTGGTTTATTGTCTACACCAATATTGGACCTCGCCGAGTACACATGAGTGAAAATCATGTGCAGGTGGCCGTGGGAGAGGGTGAGATTCTCTTCTGTGCTTTTGTTAAGAGGAAGCATGTGGAACGTCGTGTGAAGGGGGTGCTCCGTATTCAAGGGCTGGCAGCTAACCTCCTCTCCGTTTCCTCTCTCAACTCCCAAGGGTTGCAGGTCCTCTTTGAGAATGATGGATGCACCACCTCAACACGTGTGGGCCAGGTGCTTGCAAAGGTGGACAACAACAATGGCCTCTACCATCATTTCGTGGCATCGGAGAAGGGAGCTGCCTCAGAGTGGGAGACCGCGACATCGGCCTGTAGCATCGCTGGCTTGGACACCTCAGCTGCAGCGCAATCATCTCCATGCAGCAGATGGTGTGTGGCCTGCAGCTGAAGGATGTGAAGCAGCCCAGTGCGTTGGCCTGCAAGAGCTGCATCAAAGGGAAGCAAGCCCGTTCTCTATTCAATAGGGAGGGGAAGGCGGAAGCTGAGCTTGTCTATCTTGTGCACTCTGACGTATGTGGTCTCATGCCATTACAGTCCTATTCCAGCAAGCTTTACTTTTTCAGATTCAATGATTTCAAGTAGCAAAAGGCGTGGGTGTTCTTTCTGTCTGGGAGGATGAGTGTTTTTATGTGTACAAACCATGGGTGGCTGCTGCCCAGAATGAGAGTGGCATGTTTTTGAAGGTGCTTTGTACCGATGGTGGAGGCGAGTACCTCTCCAACGACGTCTGCGACTTCCTCAAGAACTGTAGGATCCGACACAAGGTGACACCATCCGCAACAGCACAGCTGAATGGCATGGCTGAGTGTGCCAACCGCATGCTCATGAAGCATGTCCGCAGAATTCTCAAGGACACTGAGCTCCCCCCAACATTCTGGGCGGAGGCAGTCAACACCGGCGTGTAGCCCAAAATCCGCAGCCCAACATGTGTCGTGCCACTGATGAGGCTCGACGACGCATGGATGGGACGCAAGCCAAAAGGACTTTGGGTGCACTGCATTTGTCCATGTGCCTGCCGCTAACCACGACAAGCTGCCTTTATGAGGTATGGCTAATTGTGGTGTTTCTCCTAGTTTGCTTGCATTGAAGGTTAGATAGTGCACTACCTCTTAGACTACTATAGTAATGTTTGCTTTTAGTGTTATTTTGTCTTTCATGAGTAGCCAAGAGCTTATCCTAGAGAGGGCTCAGTGCGTGGGGCTAGTGTGCTTGGTGAATTCATTCATCATCCATAAAAAATAACACCAAAAGCGCACTGAGTGCACCCTTTTGTTTCATGTGGCCATATGGTCCTTAAGGGAAATAGATGAAAGTGTTGTTGTGTGTTCATACCTTTTCTATTATGAGAAGACTTGTTTTCTTAGCGTGTAGTCTATTTGTGCTATCTAAAGTAGTATTGTCCACCTCCTCTTACAATAGCATAGTAGTGTGTGCTTTGAGTGTTATTTTGTCTTACATGACTAGTAATGAGTTCCTCCTACAGGGGGTCCAATCCATGGGGTTAGTGCGTGTAGAGAGTACGCTCATTTTCCATACAAAAATACACGAAGAGTGCACTGAGTGCGCCCTTTTGTTTCATATCGCCATACTCACCTTAAGTGTGCTACATTCAAGTTTTTTATCTTGTGCATACCTAGTCCTTGATGAGGAGACTTGGTTGCTTACTACGTGCTCCTAAAATGCTTCTATTGAATGTAGTGTAGTGCACTATCCCTTACACTAACATTTTGATGCATTATGAAGTGGAATTTTTCTCTCATGGATAAGAGACCATAATTATTGGAGGACTTTGAGTGCGTGGGCTTGCTGTATGTGTGGAGTGCCCTCATCATCCTTAGAAAAACAAACCAAGAGTGCACTAACTGCATCTTGTTTTCTTAATTGGCCATACAATCCTGAAAAAATGTTCTCTGAATTTTCTGTATTTTCAGGTGTTCTTCTCATATGATTTCAGCCAATCTGACTATTAGTTAGTGCATGAACTCAGTGACATTTTATGTTTACATTTATTTGGGTATTTTTTTCTCATAAAATAGACGGGTGTGCTGTACCAATCAATCTTTCGTGGTGTTCTTAGGAAGATAGCCCTTCTTCTCCCTTCACCCTCTACCAGGGACTCGTCTCATTGATTCAGACATGTTAGTTCAAACATATGTTTCTTTCCTTCACTTGAATAAATAGATTAAAATAGTAAAATAAGTAAATATCATTATACGCACACACACAGACACACACACACACACACACACACACACACACACACACACAAACACACACACACACACACACATACACACACACACACACACATACACACACACACACACACATACACACACACACACACACATACACACACACACACACACATACACACACACACACACACATACACACACACACACACACATACACACACACACACACACATACACACACACACACACACATACACACACACACACACACAAAGAGAGAGAGAGAGAGAGAGAGAGAGAGAGAGAGAGAGAGAGATAGAGAGAGAGAGGGGGAGGATGTGTACACGGACCAGCCGGAGAGGTATGTGGTGTAAGGGCAGGAGAATCATGTATGCAAGCTTGTGAAGGCACTCTATGGCTTGAAGCCAGCACCGCGTGCATGGTACCACAAGATTGATGAGCACTTGGCTAGCCCTGGTTTAATTTGCAGCAAGGCAGATCATGCGGTCTATGGGTGCACACAGGAAGGAAGCCAGGTCCCATGCGCTTCAACATGGGAGGTGCTTGGAATGTGGGGACACCGCTGGGAGTGGGAGCAAAGCTGAGCATCATGCAGGCTCTTCATGGCAAGCATCATGGCAGCTGCATGGAGGCGGTACCAGACAAAGCAGCAATCAGGAGCCTCATGTATGCAGCCATGGGCACGCGCCTCGACATCATCCAAGCAATAGGAGCAGTGAGTAAGTTCTGCACCGACCCGGGTGTGCCACATTTGGAGGTGGTCAAGCTTGTGCTGCGCTACCTTGACAGCCCGAGCATCATTAGTCTCACCTGCAATGGAAAAAACAGCCCCATCCTCATTGGCTACATCAACGCAGATTGGGGTGGAGATCTGGACACAAGGTGATCGACTAGTGGTTTTGTGTGCTTGCATGAAGGAGCTGCAATCAGCTGGAAGCAGGAGTGCGTTTTTCTCTCCTCCACTAAGGCAGAGTACATCAATTTGAGCATAGCAGCAAAGGAAGCAGTGTGGCTGTATGAGCTGAGGGCAGGAGCAGACAATTGCAACGGCCATGTATTGTGACGACATGAGGGGCATTGTCCTCACAAAGAACGCAGAGTTCCACACCCGCACCAAGCACATCCACCTGCGCTACCACTTTCTCTTGGCCAAGGAGGTACTGCACATCAATTTCAGCCCCTCAAGCATCATGCTGGCAGATTTCCTGACTAAGCCGCTGGCTGCACATTGCTTTCAGCAGCTCAGGGCACAGTGTGGAGTTGTTTGATTTATATTCTTGCAAAATGGGAGAATTATGTACATACGGTGCCAACAAGTGACCAAATTGGGTTGGTGGATAAAACCTATCAGGTATGATAGATGCACTGAGGATATATCCCTGGTTCTCTAGCACTTTACGGAAATCAATTCGGAGTCCATTTGAGGGAGTTATGGTTTTGTAAGGTTTGGTGGCAGTGGGTCCGGTTGAAGTGACGGCTCCTGCACTACCAGCACCAATGACGGCCAAAATTATTGGCCAGGGAGGCTTGGAGCGGCCTTCAAGGTAGGTCCCCACCAACATTGTTGACTGTGCACATGGGAGGGATGGTAATTCTCTTGTGGTAGAGTGTGACTGTCCCTCATCCCGCTAGGCTAGGAGTGTGCTAGGAGGTGAAGTTTGACACAATGGTTCTTCCAGATCCATGTGCCAAATGAAGCGTAGTCATACTTGTTAGGAAGCTGTGGTAATTTAATTTCTCATCCACGAGTCAAACCAGCCATTCGTACTCTTTTACACAACTTTACATGCTTCCGTAGTTTAATCTCTGCAACGTACTACTTGTTACTTACATACAACTGGTCCTGCCTACCTACTCTTGGTGAGCCTAATCACCTACCTGCCTAGGATTTCTCCTTCAATCTTCTTTACCATGATTCTCCACCTTTCATCCTTTTCAACCACCCTCCACTCCCCCCGTAATCTCTCTCTCTCTCTCTCTCTCTCTCTCTCTCTCTCTCTCTCTCTCTCTCTCTCTCTCTCTCTCTCTCTCTCTCTCTCTCTCTCTCTCTCTCTCTCTCTCTCTCT
>SZWC01001019.1:180493-196435 GCA_023375785.1 Penium margaritaceum
TCTCTCTCTCTCTCTCCCTCTCTACCTCTCTATCTCTTGCGATCTATCTCTCCCCCCCCCCTGCGTTTTCTATTTATCTGTCTCACTCCTTCAATGACGCCCTCCTCATTCCCAGAAAAGATCTTACTTTTGTATCTCCCACTCTCTGTTCCTCCCTCCCTCCTTTCCTTCCTCCCTCTCTCCATCTCTATCCCTCTCTCTGTATGGTTTCATTGGGATATTTAGATTTCAATGTATCAAGAGATCACACAAATGTCCATTGACTGCAGTTCCTGTGAGAATAGGTTAACACGGATAGATCAGATATCTGTCCCATGTCCAATCACCTTGTGTGTTTTCAGTCCCATAAAAACAGACTAGGCAGTTGTCGTTTCTATTTTGGCTACATGGATGTGGAGTTATAAGGTGCAGCTGCAACCATATCAGCGCATTTTCTTTGTCTCCCAAAGCTAGGCACCAGCCTTCAATTATTTAAGTTTCAAAGTAGAAGCCGGGAAGTGAGCTCTGCATGCCACAAACATCTGCCAGAAATGGCACTTTTGAATGAACCTGGTTGTCACTTACCACAGCAACCACCGATATCATTGAATGAAACTTGATCAAAATATCACTGGGAATAATGCATTGGGTCTTCTACTATGCCATCACAATATCAGAGTCTTATCATATTTCCGACAGGACATTTCTCAGCACTTTGAAGTGAGAAACTGACCCTACTCAACCCCCCCCCCCCTCCTCCCTCAAACCCTGTCATGTGCTCTCTTCAAATTCCTACAACTAGGTGTGCTGTTTGTTTGAATTATTACATGGTTGGCAAAATGCTGCAAGAACTGCCAGTGTGTGGCCACGTTTTCCATGTTGCCTGTGCCAAAGATTGGCTGGGACGTAAGGACACGTGTCCCCTCTTTTGTGCTCCATTTACAGGTGCCTCTGTATCTCTTGCAGCAGATGCCACAATGCTTCAATCCAATAGTTCATTAACATCCATTAGTTCATCAACTAACGTTGATTACCAATATAAATGTCCAGATTCAGCCACAGAAGCCTCAACTCTAAGGTAATCTCACATAATGCTAGAAGGATAAGCAAAATTAGCAGCAGAAGCAAGAAAAGTAGCAACAGAAATAGCAGCAACAACTGCCACCACTTCTGCAACAGCAGCAACACCAACAGCAGCAGTAATGGTGGGTATGGCGGCACCAGCATCAGGTGTGCTGGTGGCAGCAGCAGAAAAGGCAGCAGCAGCACAAGAAATAGTTGTACCAAGAGCAGCAGTAGCAGAAGAAACAGCAGTTGGAGTCACATCCAGAGCGAAGAACGGACTGAGCCATAACATGAAAAAGATGTTGAGAACATGTTTACATGGCAAAAACTTTCTTTGCCTCCTTACTTTCACCTGGTACATGGAAATGAGCTGCCCCCATTTCTTTCCTCCATCATTTCTATCCACTACATGGGTTCACATGAGGAGCAACGTGAGGGATGTCAGCATCAATAGCTTGTGTGCCATAAATTTTGGGACTATGTTTAGGCACATTCAGCCTGCTTTTTACACATCAAATTATTTTGGCCAGATTCTTTGAAACTGGTTCTTGATTGATTTCATGCGAAGTACGGGTTTTAAAGCATTATAGTCAAGGTATGGTTAATCAACCCAAATTCACACACTTGACGATCAGTGTATCAAAAAGTGTATTTCTGCATGCAAACAATTTTATCAAAACATCCACATGAATGCATGTCAGCAAATCCCAGATGTACATTCCTTGTACAAAATGAAAACTAAAATGGGCTTTATGTGATATTTAGTAGTTTATGTGGACAGTCCATGTTCACTAGTTTGTTCACTTTCCAATGCACTTGTTGATCCACAGCTGCTACCATGGAACAAAATGGTGGAATTCAAATGAAAGAGGACACACAGACAAGAAAGTTGGCCCTTGTCCTATGAGGCAGATCATGAAAGATCGGATAGCCCAAGGGTGCATATGCTTGCATGTGGGGCACATGTACACATCTTGCCACACAACGAGGCATCAATATGCTTTAGTGTATACAACTAGTGCGAGATCACTCCTGCGGGAGATTCCAATACCAAACCCTTGTGGCATCAGGCACGAATTGGCTACTGCGATGCCTTACCCAAGCCGCCTTTCTAGACAGCACACACCACCACACTTTTACAGGGCTACTAAAATGACTACATTTATTATTCCAATCAATTTATACGCCGTTCACCGTTCATAATTTATCTGTTTAACCCATATCTATCCTTTCTTGTGTTTGCCATTCTTTTTGTAACCTTGCCATTGTGTCTTTTCTCTGCTAGTTCTTCCTTGGCTGGTTCGTCCAAAACTATGCTACTCGTCTCTCTGCTCTAAGCTTACTCTGCTCCTTCTCTTGTGATACGGACAGTTACGAGATCCCTCTTGATTTATTCTACCATCATCACTCTCGCTTGGTTTCTGGTTTGAACTTGACCTCTACTTCCACCGCTGCATTTCTGCATTTGTCAATTCTTTTGTTTAAACTACTTCATGTTTTTTCCTTTTTTTCTTACCAACGTAGCATCCCAAATTGAGGTCAAAACTCTTGGTGCCACATGAATTTGACACTGTCTCTATTGCTCTGCCTTTATTCATCCCCAAATCTTCCTCCATCTGCCCGACCCCTCAGCCGCTCCAATGTCACCCGCCACAATCACCATCTCCGTGTTTTGCACCTTCATTCTCATGAAGAATTGGTGAACGTGCTGCTACTTGGTGTCCACAGTTAGTATTTAAACTAGATTCTGGTGCTCTTAATTTTTTTTGCCTTCCTTTGCAGCCTCAAACAACCATCACAAAAATTTCTCAAAGCTTCCTACCATGTGTTGTAACTTTTCTTACTTTCGTATCCTGTTAGGTGCCTCAACTCACAAACCATTTCTTTCAGCTACAATATTCTTTATGTACCTTTTGCACACGTGGCAGCCCAGTCTTCCCTTGCTTCAAGAGTACATTATGGTGGCAGTCTCCAGCCGCTCAACATGTGAATGGATAGTGTCAAGCAACCTGAGGCAACGGACTAGAAAGCAAGGCCGATACAATAGTGCTTTCCGTCCACTCCTAGTTCTTCAACTAGGAGGAGATATCACCCTCAAAATCACAATTCTACACTGAGAAGGTTTTTGGAATCACTTCCTTGTTATTGTGTCATTGACACCTGGTCACTTTTGCGCAAAGAGAAAACTCTTACGGCTTATACCAACCAATGCCTCTTCAGTTTCTGCCTCTGATGGAGAACTATGTGAGGAGTTTCAAAGGTAATAACTATGAAGAATCACTTATAAATAACACGTACTTATAGTCCTGCAGACGACTTGCAATTTTTTTGCGAAGTGGCTCCTTGGAGGGCCACTTCCATGGCAATCATGGGCCACCTCACTAGTTTTCCACGTCAGGTACTCTGTGACTGCCAAGTGGTATACTCCAATGGAAGCATCTTTCAAGGTTCCTCCCATATTTCGAGTCACAAATAAAGTTTCCAGTAGCAAATTTTGGTACCCTGCCCTCACGCCTCTATCTCTGGAGCGCTAACCATTGTGCTTAATGGTTTTTTTGCACTTAGTAAAACCAGCTAGAATAATAATACTAGACTTAGGGGACTTACTCCACAGGACCAGTACATCCCAAGTCCTTCCAAAGTGTTGCAATGGAAAAGAAGTATCACAAATAAACAGATAGGAACAAAAATAAGAATATGAATGCAAAGGACTGTGGTGGAGTGATGGAAGTGAAACAATGTAGGTGCACGGAGATGGTCTACCTTGTCTTCTATAGTCCTTGTTCCTGAAACATGCAAACAAAGATTGTGTAAGACAAGCTAGACAAGGTAGAGCACTGGAGTGTGAGGTAGAATGGCATACATAAGAGTAGAATTGTCAGGTAGACATGAATACCTTGCACAACTGAGGGTAGGAGCAGAGTAACAACATGAAGAACTGCAACAGAGTGGCTGGCAAACGATAAGCTGGGATTAAATGGTAAAGTGGAGGTACGGGGGTAAAACCTGCAAAAAATACGGCGGATAGAATGGAACTGTTGAACAGTGTGGGTACACCGGGAGGGTGAGAGGAGGAGAGAGAGTGCAAGGGGTAGCTTATGATGGATATGGGGTGCCAAAAAGTGATTCAAAGTGGTTTTCTCAATAACAATCATCAGCCATAGCAGATGTATAGATGATTTCTTCCTGATTCTGTAGCACTTTATGAAACTCAATTCAGAGTCTGTTTGAGGGACGTATGAATTTTTCAAGGTTTGGGAACAGTGGGTCTGGTTCAAGTGACGGCTCCTACACTAACAGCACCAATGACGGCCAGAATAATTGGCCAGGCAGGCTTGGAGTGCCCTTCAAGATATAAAGGCAGCAGTAGGACCTTCAGAGAAATTCAAAGAAGGTCTCCACCAAGATTATTTCTTGTGCACATGGCAGGGATGGTGATTCTCTTGTGTGAGAGTATGACTACCCCTCATCCCGCTAGGCTAGGAGTGTACTAGGAGGTGAACTTTGACAGAGTGGGTCCTCCATCTGCATGCGCCAAATGATGTGTGCTTAGGTTTTTTAGAAAACTTTGCTAATGAAAATTCTCATCCATGAGCCAATCCAGCGATTCACGCTCTCTACACAACTTGACACGCTTCCTTACTTTTGTCTCTACAACCTGCAACTTGTCTCACACATACTATTGGTCCTGCCTATCGGCTCTTGGTGAGCCTGGTCATCTCCCTGAGGGCTGCCCAAGTTTTTATCAGTGATATCAGAGCTGAAAGAAGGCCTTGCCTCACCCTTGAGGCATCCCTTGCACGGTGGCATGTGAGGGAGGTCGTTCGTGGGCCAATGTTGCAGTCACCATGGCAATATCCACTTCTGTGGTGGCCGGCGTCACCATCGCCAAGTTCGAAGGCAAGAACTTCAACTGGAGAAGCAACATAAAGATGGTCCTGATGGAGAAGGGACTCTAGAGCCACGTGAATCAGGCTGACTCTGGTGAATCCTCCCTCTTTGCTGCCGAGGCCTGTACTTACTGCAAGAAGAGGGATTGTGCCCTCGCCACCATCTACCTCCACCTCGCCAATTGGTAGCAACTCCTTATCCGTGGCATCCTCACCCCAAAAGATGTTTGGAAACAATTTGAATCCACTTAAGTCAATCCTCATAAACATGCAGTTGCATAGTGCTGTCACATCGTGAAGATGGATGAGTCAGGCTCCATGATTGTCTATGTAAACATGGTGAAATCTTTGACGGACCAGCTTGTTTTCATTGAGGACTCTGTCAAGGAACGTGTTATCATGCTGACCATCCTCTCTGGCCTTCCTAGCAGCTACACTCCTGCCATTGTTGCCCTGGACCAGCGTGATGGCAGGCTCTCGCTTGATGACATGGAAGAGAGCCTGCTGTTTGAGGACGAGCGCCGCAAGGAGAGAGAAAGAGGAATCAGACTGGACATAGCCTTCGATACTAACATGAGTCATGGAAGTGGCCCTGCATCAACCAATAGTAGCAGAGGTGGAGGGAGGAAGAAGGGCAAGTGCCACTACTGCAAGAAGCTCGGCTATTGGGCAGGCCAATTATGGAAGAAAAAGGCAAATCTTGCGACTGGGGCAGGAGCGGGGAAACAGTCCGATTCCTCCAACGCCACTGATTGGGAGAGTGCATTCGTGAGCGCCATCCAGATCCTGCACGTCTCTACCAACACTGCCTTGTTCTGGATAATCAGCTCGGGAGCCACTTGGCACATGACTTGTCACCGGGAGTGGTTTGTTGTCTACACCACTGTTGAACCTCACTGAGTGTACATAGGTGTCAATCATGTGAAGATGGCGGTGGGAGAGGATGAGATTTTCTTCCGTGCTTCTGTCCAGGAGAAGCACGTGGAACGTCATGTGAAGGGGGTGCTCCATGTTCCGGGACTGGCAGCTAATATCCTCTTTATTTTCTCTCTCATCTCCCAAGGCCTGCAGGTCCGCTTCAAGAATGGTGGCTACACCATCTCATCACGTGTGGACCAGGTGCTTGCAAAGGCGAACAACGAAGATGGCCTCTAGTATCTTCATGTGACATCGGAGAAGGGAGCTGCTTCAAAAACAGCTGCAAAAGTGGGAGACAACGACATCGGCCAGCGGCATCGCCGGCTTGAACACCTCGGCTTTGGCGAAATCATCTCCATGCAGCAAATGATGCATAACATGCAGCTGAAAGAGGTGAAGCAGCATGGTGTGCCGGCATGTGAGAGCTCCATCAAAGGGAAGCAAGCCCGCTCTCCATTCACTAGGGAGGGGAAGGCGGCAGCTGAGCTTCTCTCTCTTGTGAACTCTGACGTGTGTGGTCCCATGCCATCACAGACCTTGTCCTGAAAGCTTTACTTTCTCAAGTTCATTAATGACAATTTGTAGAAGATGTGGGTGTTCTTTGTGGCTGGGAAGGATGAGTGTTTTGACATATTCAAGTCATGGGTGACAGCTTCACAGAATGAGAGATACAAGCATCTGAAGGTACTTTGCACCGGTGGCTCACGTGAGTACCTCTCCAATGACTGCCACGACTTGCTCAAGAACCGCGGGATCCCACAGAAGGTGATGCCATCTGCAACACCGCAGCTGAACAGTGTGGCTGAGCGTGCCAACCGCATGCTCATGGAGCGTATCCGCAGCATGCTCAAGGATGCCGAGCTCCCACCAACATGCTAGGCAGAGGCAGTACACACTGTCGTGTACATGAAAAACAGAGCCCGATACATGCGGTGCCGCTGATGATGCCGGAGGATGCCTGGACAGGACACAAGCTGAATTTCATTCACCTGAAGGTGTTCACGTGTGGCGCATTCATCCTTGTGCCTACCACTAACCGCAACAAGCTGGATGCCAAGGGTGTGAAGGATGCCTTCCTCAGCTATGACACCAAGGGGTATCGCCTGTACAACCTCACTGCATGCAAGATCATCCGCAATTGTGACATGGAACTCAAGGAGGACATGAAGGGCTGAACATGGAGCCCTACAGAAGCAGTCGAGGTTGCACTGGCTCTTGAGCCAGTGGGAGCCAAAGAGCCTGCACCTGAAGAGGAGCGAGCGGAAGGTAGTGGTGACAGGGCAACAGAGCAAGCCGACAAGGCAAAGCAGCTTGCAACCGAAGCAGACAAGGAGGAGCAGCCGAGCAAGCATCAGCAGCTTCCATGGAGGTCTGCACACCTCAACCATGGCGCAGATGGTCCAGTGGAGATATTGCGATCCGAGTGCCTTGCAAGCAAACAGAGACCGCTGTAGGAGCTGCTAAACCTGTAAAGTTTTTCATCTTCACAGGAGTCTTCTGACCTCGAGCTCCTCTTCCTCACCGTTGCCGACGAACCCACGATACTCAGCAGAGCCATGCACAGTGACAATGTAGTAGATTTGAGTGCCACAGCAGACGAGGAGTACAAGGAACACATGAAGAATGAGACCTGGAATCTCGAGGAAGCTCCACGTGGCAGCCGAGTGATCTGCTACAGGTGGATATTCTGGCACAAGTACAGTGCTGGTGGCAAGGTTCTCAGGCATAAAGCACGGCTGGTTGTGAAGGTTATGCGCAGACTAAGGGTGTGGATTACAATGAGACATTTGCACCCGTTGCAAAGTTTCCCGCCATCCATGCAATCCTTGCTCTTGCAACTGCCATGGACTGGGAGGTGCACGAGATGGATGTGATGTGTGCATTTCTGAATGGTGACCTTGAGGAGGATGTGTACATGGAGCAACCGGAGGGAAGAGTGGTCGAAGGGCAGGAGGACCATGTGTGCAAGCTTGTGAAGGAACTCTATGGCCTGAACCAAGCTCCGTATGCATGGCACCACAGAAGTGATGAGCAGCTGGCTAGCCTTGGTTTCGTGCGCAGCAAGGCAGATCATGTCGTCTATGGGCACACACAGGACGCAAGCCAGGTCATCATCCTGCTCTATGTTGATGTGTTTTTTATTGCCTCTGAATCAAAGTCTCTCTTCAAAGATTTTAAGTAGTCCCTTACAGCCAAGGTCGACATGAAGGACATGGGAGAGATGAGCTACTACCTGGGTCTCCAGGTGAAGCGTGATCGGCAGCAGTAGACCCTGGAGCTGTTGCACAGCATTTACGCAAGGGAAATCGTCAAATACTGCAAAATGGGAGGTGCACGGAAGGTGGTGACACCACTCGAAGTGGGAGTGAAGCTACGCCTCACGTTGGCTCCCATGGAAAGCATATGTGTAGCCGCATGGAGGTGGTACTATACCAAGCAGCATTTAGGAGTCTCAACCAGAACCTCGACATCAAGAGGTTGAGTTAATCGAACAAAAAACGTGCACTCGTAGATCAGTGCACGTTTTTTGGTCCGGAAGTCCGACTTCCGGGGGCGAAATCGGACTTCGCCCGGCTCTGCAACGTCGCAGGCGGAGCTTTGCCAGCAAAGTCGTCAAACAGTCACAAACCCCTTGAGCGAGGGGTTTGTGACTGTTCGAGGGGGGTTTGCGGGTAGCTTTGGATGGGGGGTCCGAGACTCCCCCTGCGATGGAAGGGAATTTGCTGGGCCAGATGCCCGCGCAAAAATAAAACCCAAAACCCCCGAATGCAATTCGGGGATGGGTTTGTTCGACGTTTCAGCTTCAAACTAGGGGTTGAACACGGATTTGCGTGGTGGGAAAAAAATGAAAAGGGATTTTTCGCTCGATCGTGATCGAGCGACGACCCCTTTTTTTTGGCGTCAGACATGCAAACCCCCTCGTATGATGTAGGGATTTGTGTTTTGCGCGGGCGGAGCCCGCGCAAAACACAGAAAACCCTAAATCGTACGAGGGGGGTTGCATGTCTAACGCAAAAAAAAGGGGTCGTTGCTCGATCGCGACCTCGCGATCGAGCGTCGACCGCCGTTCTGACATCGGCGAAGCCGATTTCAGAATGCGCAGACTTCACCCGCGATTTTGGCGAGTTCTGAAATCGAGGGCGAAGTCGGAAAGAAACTTCCGACGCGGCCATTTTGGCCGATGCACTCGAACTCGAGTGCATGATTTTTAGTCCATTAACGCTAAATGGACATCAACCAAGCAATGGGAGCAGTGAGCAAAATCTGCGCCAACCAGGGTGTGCCACATTGGGAAGCGGTCAAGCACATGCTGTGCTACCTCGTCGGCAGCAGCAGCCTTAGCCTCACTTTCAACAGTAACAACAGCCCCATCCTCATAGGCAACAGTGACGCAGACTTGGGTAGAGATCTGGACACAAGGAGATCGCCTAGTCGTCTTGTGTTTCTTGGAGCATCAATCACCTGGAGGAGCAAGAAGTAGGAGTAAATTGCTCCCTTTTTCCACTGAGGCAGAGTACATCACTCTGATTGAAGCAACAAAAGAAGCAGTATGGGTGTGAGAGCTACTCGCAAGTCTTGAGCAGCATCAGACAACATCAACAACCATTTACTGTTCCAACATTAGCAGTATCATGCTCACAAAGAAGGCAGAGTTCCACGCCCGCACCAAGTACATCAATCTGTGCTACCACTTTGTCCATGAGCTTGTGGCCAAGGAGGTGGTGCACATCAGGTTCTGCTCCACAAGCATGATCCTGGTAGACTTCCTGACCAAGCCGCTGGTAGCATATCGCTTTGTGCAACTGAGGGCACAGTGTGGACTCGTGTGATTTTTAGTCTCGCAAGGTGGGAGAATGATGGATACAGGGTGCCATAAAGTGGCCAAAGTGGGTTGCTCAATAAAAATCATCAGGCACAACATATGCAGAGGATGTCTTCTTAGTTCTGTAGCACTTTACGGAACTCGGTTTGGAATCTGTTGTAGGGAACAACACCAATGATGGCCATCACTATTGGCCAGGCAGGTTTTGAGCGGCCTTCAAGGTAGAACGAAAGCGGGATGATCTTTAGAAAACTTCAAGGAAGGTCTCTACCAATATGATTGGTTGTGCAAATGACAGGGATGGTAAATCTCTTGTGTGAGAATGTGACTGCCGCTCATCGCGCTAGGCTGTGTGTGTGCTAGGAGGTGACTTTTGACAGAGTGGTTCTTCCACCTCCATGCTGCCAAATGAGGTGTACTTAGGCTTTTTAGAAAGTTGTGCTAAATGAAAATTTTCATTCACAGGTCAATCCAACCATTTCTGCTGTCTACACAACTTTAAGTGCTTCCGAATATTTATCTCTGCAACCTGCAACTTGTCTCTCACATACAATTGGTTGTGCCTAGCAAGGTGGGAGGTGATCAAGCTCTTGGTGAGCCTGATCATCTCCCTGAGGGCTGGCCAAGTTTCTATCAGTGGGTGGAAAAACCAAATGTCGAGTGTCACTTGGGCAAAGTGAGAGCAGGGGGCTCTCAGGTCCTGTGAGGGGGTTAGATGGTCAAGGACTTTGGCTCTGGACGGTTCAGCTCTTGAGTTACGAGGGGCAAGGGTACTTGAGAGCTGTGGGGGAGGGGGGGCGTTGAGGTAATGGACATAGCGTTTTGGAGAGGATCAAAAAATGTATAATCAGAACATGAGAATGAAAAGTAGGTGGAATAAGCTCTGGTGCACGACCCCTATTGGGCCGCACCTTGGAGGCATCAAGCATGACGTTGTTCTGAACACACGACATCACACAATATTTATCCCGCACTACAGAAAAGAAACGTGAGAGAGGCCTCACATGTAGCCAGCGTGGCTGTGAATTTGCAGCATGTCTGTGTCACCTCAAGATAGGTTACACAAAAAACATCAGCACTGCACTTTGGCATAAGCAGCAGCTTGCCGGGCAACACGAAATAACGCATCCCACCTTCAGGTTGGAGCATCTGCACTACAAACATGTTAGGGAATGTTGTTAACTCCTTCCAAGTTTCGGCGGTGCAGTCTGTTAGCTAGTGAGCTAGCCACCTCTGGCAGAGAAGATGCAAAACCGAAAGGCTCAAAAAGGTATTTACACCTTCTTCCTTTGTTGACATGTGTTCGTGCACCCCAAACTGAATCAGACATACACTTCACCTTCAAGAGAACTAACGCCTTAGCATTACATCTCAAGAAGAGCTCAAGTCTTCAATAAACAAGAGAGCATCAAGCAAGGGTCAATTGATCAGCATGTAAGGCAGATCCTTTTATAGCTCGATGTCCAGTCCTAGAACTCAAAAGCACATTCCTGGGATGTTTCCTGAACCAGCCATATCACCAATAGACTTGTACTGTGGGCTTGACACATAAGCATCCTAGTGTCAAGGTGACAAACCAATCATGTAGCATCCAAAAAGCTATGGAAATGATTTCTTGGAAGCTTCCATAGCAAACAAGATGTGCATGGGACCGGGATCAAACTCATGACCTCTCACTTGGCCAAATCAACAAAATCGTCAATGTAACCACTCACCCACGTGGTGTACTCACATGTCATATATCACATGAGAAACAGCATAGTTGAGTCACACAACAATGGATCCAGGGGTCATACCTCCACAAGGGGCAGAGCATCCCTGATCCATCCTACAACACTGAACAAGGGGAGAAAACATTCAACAAATCTCTTCCTTGTACCTTGGGACTGTGACCATCATCATTCGTCATCACTTGCGTTGACCATGCCGATACCTTGTCTGCCCTCCCGGTGGAGATCCTTTTCCAGTGGCTTTGTACTCATGTCAGCCTGGTTCAGCTTGGTACCGACATACTCGAGTTCCACTGTCTTCTTGTAGAGCAAGTTCCAAGCAAAGTGGTAGTGGATCTCAATGTGCTTTGTGCGCCTGGACAGGACAAGGTTCCTGGACATGTTAGTCACACTCATTTTGTCAGTCTTGATGACCGTCACCGTTGCCTGTGGTACCTTCATCTCAGATAGCAAGCTTTGTAGCCAGTGCATCTCTTTACACACCTCAGCCAAGGCAATGTACTCAGCTTCAACTGTTGAGAGAGAGAGAGAGACATTCCTGCTTACGACTTCTCCAACTGACTACACCTCCACTCAACATACACACGAAGCCGGAGGTAGATTTTCTGTCGTCGATATTCCCTCCCCAATCAGCATTGGTGTAGCACATGAGACAAAGTGACGCGGATCCACCGATGCCTCCAAACTGGAGCCCCACGTGCCGCGTCCCCTTAAGGTAGCACATGATGCGCTTCACAGCCTGCCAGTGAAGCAAACCAGGATTACCCACAAACCGGCTCACCTGCCCAACAGCATTGACTATATCTGGTCGGGTGGCGACCATGGCATACATCAGACTTCCCACTACAGACTGATATGGGATGCTCAGCATGTCATTCTTCTCCGCTTTGCTAGATGGAGACATGGAGGACGAGAGATTGCACTCTGAGCTCATGGGTGTGCTAGCAGGCTTGCAGTCTGCCATGTCGTGTCGTTTGAGGATGGATTCAATGTATTTTGTCTGGTTGAAGCTAAGGGTACCTGCTGCTCTGTCACACTTGATGCTGATTCCAAGGTATAAGTCAAGAGGACTCATGTCATTCATCTCAAATCTGCTACTAAGCTGCCCCTTGAGATCGTCTAGCAGTCCCATTGAAGAAGAGCATAGAATGAGGTCATCAACATACAAGGCGAACAACATGGTCCCTTTTTCTCTCTCATGTACAAACATACGCGGGTCATTGTCGCAGTGCATGAAGGAGTCCTCATCCATGAATGTATCCATCTCCTGGTACCAAAGTCATGGCGCTTATTTTAGCCCATAGAGTGCCTTCACCAATCTGTACATCTTGCCCTCGGGAGCATCAATCCTCTCTAGAACCTCCATCAGCACTCCTTGTCAAGTTTTCCATAAAGAAAGGCTGTCTTGACATCCATCTAGTGGATCTCCATGGTCTTAGCAGCAGCAATGGCGAGTATTGACCGGATGGAGGCAAACGTCACAACTAGAAAAAAGTTCTCGTCGTAGTCCATGCCAAGCCATTAAGAGAATCCCTTTGCTACCACCCATGCCTTGTACTTGTCTATCTTGCCATCCTATTTCCTTTTTACTTTCAGCACCCACTTAGACCCCACAACGTGAGCCCTGGCAGGTCTGTCCACCAGCGCCCATGTCCCATTCTCCTTGATGGAGCTTAGGTCACTGTGTATTGCTTCATCCCACTCTGCTTTGTCAGGCCAAGTGAGTGCCTCTACGACAGACGTTGTCTCCTCTTGAACCATGAACGAATAGTTGAATCGTGTCCATTCACCACTATCTGTGTCGTAATGCTACCGAGGTTCTTTGAGGCGTGAACTGCTCCTTGGACCTGCTTGTTGTTGCTATTTATGTGGAGGCTGGACGTCTAATTCATCATTGATGATGGGAGAGGAATCATCCTCATGATGAGGAGGATCAAAAACGTCGGAATCAGAGTCTGATTCCTCCGAGTCATCTTCATCAGCTCCTCTCCCTTTTGCATTAACTAGCTCATGCCATTGCGCTGGTGCTTTGTCTCCCTCCTCAAGGAGAGTAAGCCAATCGCCCTGTTTTGGAGTGTTCTCAAGTTTGAGAAGCTTTCCCTTACTCACAGACCCTTTGTGGAAATCCACGTCTTTGCCACGGATGAGTTTTGCTCCTTGGTCCCACAGTCTATGTGCTTTGTGGGTGGTGTCATAGCCGATGAAAAACAGTTTTGTAATCTTGCATTGAGCTTTCCAGGGCCCTCACCGGCCTGGACCTTGGCAAAGCTGGTTCAATCGAACACCTTGAAAGGGGAGGCGTCCAGCTTCCTGCCTGACCATGTTGGAGTGATGCTCCTCACCATGGCAGGAGTGACTCCAAAAAGGAACACCAAAAAGACAAGCCTTAGTGGCTTAGTGGTTAATGGTGTCCACCTCTAGAGGCAGGGGCCCGGGTTCAAGTCCCACAAGATGAAATTATGCCCTGCCTCAAGGGAGGTGGAAAATAGATGCCAGGAAGCTAGCTCAACCTCTAGAGTTCCTCTTTAAGTTTCTAGAAGGCCAGGTGAGGGTCCAGGAAGGTGGCACACCTTCTAGAAGGGCTGACTTGTCCTACAAGGCATCTAGAGGTGTCTTGGTCTTCTGGACACCTTCCCTCCTACTAGAAGCAAGCTGAGGAATCTAGGAAGGGGCAGAAGCTTCTAGAGGAGGGAAGGGATGCCTTCCTAGGTGGGAAAAGGACAGCNGTAAAAGGTGATGAGACTGCTCCGCCGGAGACTGCAACGGCTGAGGTGAAGGAGGCATACAAGAAGCGCAACAAAAAGGCGTTGGCGCTCCTTGTGTCCGCGTTATGCCCACCACAACTTGGGCACATCCAAGGATGCACCCTGGCCGCAGACGCATGGTCAAAACTTTGCTCCATCTACCAGTCAAGCAACCTTGCCAATCAGCTCTTCATCTTCAAACGGCTCGTCACCCTCCGAGCCAACGAAGGCGACAACATCATGGAGATCATGCAGCAGATTGAGTCGCTCGCAGCGGAGTGCGTGGCCACTGGTTGGGAGGTCGACTCTCAGTTGCAAGCTATGATCCTCCTTCTGGCCTTGTCGGACAGTTGGAGTCCCATGATCACAGTCCTTGGTGGCTGGCCTTCCGACGAGCTGAAGTACCTGAAGGTTGCTGAGTACGTGCGCAATGAGTGGATGCGACGTGGCAGTCGAGAGAGTGCATCGGCATCAAGTTCAGCTTACACGGTTCATCCTCAAAGTGGAGGCCGAGGCGACAAGTGGAAGAGTGCCAAACAGGGCACCAAGAAGGGTGACAAGAAGGGGGAGTGCTTCAACTGCGGCAAGGAGGGCCACTACGCGCGCAACTGTCCCAAGAAGAAAACAGATCGGTCGCAGTGGGGCGGGAAGAACGATGAGCACGCCCTTATGGCGTACAACTCCACCAACTTGAAGGATCCGGGAGTTGCCGTTATCGACTCCGGATCAGGCCGCCACACACAATGCAACAGGGCGGCATTTGTCACCTACGGCGCCTCGGAGAGACGCATGACGGTGGCCAATGGAAAAACAGAGGTGGCCGCCGGTGAGGGTAACGTCCGCATTGAGTCAATTGTGGATGGCAAACCTGTCACGAGCACAATCAACGATGTGCTGCATATGCCCAACTTTGGGGCAAACCTGCTCTCCGTCAGCCGCCTTACCGACAAAGGACTTGAGGTGCTCTTCACAAAGAAGGAGGCCGTCATCCGCAAAGAGGGCAAAAGTGAGGTGATTGCGCGTGCCAAGAGGGAGGACGACTTGTACCTGCTACGCGCAAAGATCCTCAGCAGCCGGGTGGGGTCCAACGCCGCCAATCTTGCAACGAAGGATGGAGGAGACCTGGACCTATGGCACCGCCGACTCTGCCACATTTCTCCATCGACAGTGAAGGAGATGGCTAAGAGGGAACTGGTGCGGGGTCTCCAAATTAGCGGCCTTGATGGAACCAAGGAGACCTTGTGTGAGCCATGCATCATTGGCAAATCAACTCGGCAGCCGTTTGTCGCCAAGGGGACGCGTGCATCGGCAAAACTGGCTGTGGTACACACAGATGTGTGTGGACCGTTTGAGAGCTCCATCGGCGGAGCTCGCTACTTCCTCACCTTCATCAATGACCACAGCCGGAAACTCTACCTCTACCCAATGAAGCGGAAGAGTGAGGTCCTTGCGTGCATGCAAGAGTTTGTGGCTGATGTGGAGCGGCAAACAGAGTTGAAGGTGAAGGCGTTCCGGAGTGACAACGGCGGTGAATATGCGGGGTGCCTTGGGTGGATGAAGAGCAAGGGGATTGAGTGGCAGAAAACAGCTCCACACTCCCCACAACAGAATGGCGTCGCAGAGATAGCGAATCGCACAATCCTTAACATGGTGCGATCCATGTTGAGCGACGCCGGCCTTACACAACGGTATTGGGCGGAGGTGGCAAGGACAGCAGCGTACATCATGAATCTCATGCCGACCAAGCCGCTGAAGGACAAGGAGAGCAATGCGTGGAAGACGCCACAAGAAGT
>SZWC01001019.1:198989-245451 GCA_023375785.1 Penium margaritaceum
TCAATTGAGGCCAAAACTGTTGCCACACTCTCTGACTAGTTTTCTGCCATCCTTGGAACCAGTGGCCTCCACAGTTTCAGTCTCTCCAAAAACAGTTGGTGGTGTGAACCAGCCACTGCTAGGGACCCTCCTGGGTGCACACTCACCCTCAGGCCAACAGACCATGCTTCTTGAAGCGTCTGTTGTGTCTGCTTCTTCTTGCCTCTCCTTTGCAGAGCTGTTGTAGGTGTGCGGTTCACAAGGTAGGTAGTCATACATTCTGCTTTAGCCCAGAACCTAGGAGGTAGCTTGGCATCAAAGAGCATGCACCTTGTCATGCCCAAGAGGGTCTGGTTCATCCTCTCTGCTACATTGTTACTTTGAGGTGAGTAGGGGTAGTTTTCTGTTGTTCAATTCACTGTAACTTCATCCCTGCAGGTTTTATACTGTCCCCATTTTCTGTCGTGAATGCCTTCACCTTCTTTCCACTCTGTCGCTCAACCATAGCGAAGGCGTGCATATTTTCCTTCATCCCACTTTTCTTTTTAAGAAAGCATATCCATACTTTACGTCTGTTGTCACCGATGCATGTGAGGAAATATCTATTGCCTCCATTTAACGGTATGCGAAAGGGACCACACACATCAGAGTGGACGAGGTCAAGGGGTGTGAGAGCACGTGTGCCATTGCGCTTGAAGGGTTCCTTTTTTGCCTTGCCTTGAAGGCATGGCTCACACATGATCCCGGCTCTCTCTGCCTCTTCACCTCCATCCCACGCATTAGAGCCTGCTTTTCCATGAGCTCCAANAGCTGAGCTCGAGCATGGGCCCGAGCACGGAGGACGAGAAGGCGGAGATGGCTGGAGTACCATACCAGTCCGCAGTTGGCAGCATAATGTATGCCATGGTGGCGACGCGGCCTGACCTTGCCTTTGCTGAAGGACAAGTGAGCCGCTATGTTGCTGATCCGGGGCCGCTACATTGGCAAGCGGTGAAGAGAATCCTCTGCTATTTGAAGGCAACGACACGTTCGCGACTTGTGTTTGGAGGGGGAGCGCAGACTGACTCCCTCGAGTTGGTTGGCTACTCTGATGCTGACTGGGCAGGTGACGTTGATGACCGCAAGTCAACATCAGGCTATGTTTTTGTGCTTGGTGGNTCATCCCACTTTTCTTTTTAAGAAAGCATATCCATACTTTACGTCTGTTGTCACCGATGCATGTGAGGAAATATCTATTGCCTCCATTTAACGGTATGCGAAAGGGACCACACACATCAGAGTGGACGAGGTCAAGGGGTGTGAGAGCACGTGTGCCATTGCGCTTGAAGGGTTCCTTTTTTGCCTTGCCTTGAAGGCATGGCTCACACATGATCCCGGCTCTCTCTGCCTCTTCACCTCCATCCCACGCATTAGAGCCTGCTTTTCCATGAGCTCCAATGTGCAATGAGCCACGTGCCCAAAGCGCATGTGCCACAGGTTCTCGGAGGATGTGCACAGGCTAGAATGAAGAGCCCAGATGGTTATATTTGCTTGCGCTTTTATTGCCGAATCTTCTGATTCCAGTACTTGTGCTGCTCCAACATGCCCTTCCTCATCTGAATCTACATCACTGCTCTCCTCATCATCACTCTCAGCCAAAGGTTCAGCCGTTGATTTTTTCATTTTCGTCTGCAAGACGTAGAGTCCATCAACGCGAGGAACATGTGTGACAACCTTATTGGCATAGTAAAAGATGTTGATGTCTTTGGTAGGAACTATAACCGCTTCCATATTTGTAAAGACCATTTTCATGCCCTGGTCACTTATTGTAGAGATGGACAACAGGTTGGTTGTGAAGGAGGGCAAGTTGACCATCCCCTCTAGCTTGAGGTCAGAATCTCCACCGTTGACACCCACTGTGACCAGCTTGTCACCAATCCCCTCAACTTCCTCTACCTTGCCGTTGGCGAATCTGAAGTTCTTGTTGCATGGAACAAGAGAGATGAAGTCTCTCTTCTCGTAAGTGGTGTGCTCATTTGTGCCCGAGTCAAGGACGTAGGCTCCTGGCCTGAGTTTTGCCCTCCCTTTTTTGGAGGCACACTCAGCCATCAAGCTTGTGGGATCCTTCCCACCATTGTCCCCTCGCCATGCATCCCTGTCTCCTCCCTCTCTCTTGGGTGCACGGCACTCTCCAGCCCAGTATCCAGCCTTGCCACAGTTTCCTTGGCACTTTGCACCCCTTTCACTGTTGCTAGTGGTGTTGTTTCCCTTATACCCAGAGGAGGAGGTATTGGAGAAAGTACTGCTGCTTCTTGAGGTAAAGGCAGCCATGTTTGCTTCATTGCTGCTACGACGCATGGCCTCATTCCGCACATCCTCAGAGATGGTGGTGTAGGAAACTTGATCTTTAGTCTACCCTCCCGTCACTGTTATCATGGGGCCCCAACTTTCCGATAGCGTCATCAGAAAAATCATGGCCTGCATATAAGATTTCAGGTCCCACCCCATGCCCTTGGCTTGTTGCAAGAGCGTCTCAAACTTCTGCATAAAGGCAGAGACATCCTCCCCTTCATCAAGCCTCATGCTGATGAGGTTTTATAGAATGAAGAGATGGTTGGAACGTGAGGAGGAATGAAACACCTTGCCGAGTTTGGCATATGCCACAGCTGCCACTGTGTAATTGCTGATGTGTGAAAGGAATGAGAGTTGTATGGAGGACATAAGAATGGCAAGAGCCTTCTTGTTCAACTTGACCCATGCCACAAGATTAGCACCTTCTTAGCATCTCTATGTTATCCATGATGATCTCAAACTCCACTTCCAGAGCACAAATCCCTCGCCATCAAACTTGAGGATGCGCGAATGATTCCCTGGTTCCCCTGTCCATGCCATCCCTACAAATACAACTGCTAGAGCTGTTGCATCTATTGTTGATGCCGATGTACCTGTGTTTGAGGCCGCTGTATGCTATTGATGAGAAGAGGCAACTGCTTCCCTTGTTCACCTTGGACATTGCAAGCAGGTGTAGGCTGATGTAGGCTGATGTAGGCTGATGTAGGCAGATGTCAGCTCCCAAAGTGGAAAAGGTGCAGATGTATTACATTCCCCTTCTTTTCATGTTGACCTAAAAACAAAGAAGTTGGGTAAGAGCGCAGGCGCTCTCACCACTTGTGACTTAGCCGTTGCATGCAAGAAACTTCTCTAACCATAGCCCTTTACTAGCTACTGAGCTAACCACCTCTGGCAGAGAAGCCGCAAAACCGAAAGACTCAAAAAGGTTTTTACACCTTCTTCCTTTGTTGACATGTGTCATGCACCCCGAACTGAATCAGGCATACATGTCACCTTCAAGAGTACCAACGCCTTAGCATTACATCTCAAGAAGAGCTCAAGTCATCAATAAGAAAGAGAGAACTAAGCAAGGGTTAATTGATCAGCATACAAGATAAGTTCTTTTATAGCTGTCTGTCCAGTCCTAGAAACCAAAAGCACATTCCTTGGAAGTTGCCTGAACCACCAATAGACTGGTGCTGTGGGCTTGACACATAAGCATCCTACTGTCAACGTGATAGGCCAACCATGTAGCGTCCAAGAAGCTATAGACTTCCTTTCTAGGAAGCTTCCATAGCAAAAAAGATGTGCATGGGGCCAGGATCAGACTCATGACCTTTCACTTGGCCAAATGAATAAAATGGCAAAGGTAACCACTCACCCACATGGTGTACTCATAGGCCATACATCACATGAGACAGAGCATAGTTGATTCACTCAACAACGGATCCAGGGGTCATACCTCCACAAGGGGCAGAGCATTCCTGGTCTGTCCTACAACACTAAACAAGAGGCAAAAACATTCAACACTCCCTAAAAAAAATGAATATGTGCATTCTGTCAGCTCGCCTAGTACTACTTGACCATCCTTGTGGACAAGAGAAACTTGGTCTCCCATGAGATATGCCCATGTCCACAACCGGCCCAATGAACGAGGTAACCCTTGCATCCCGTGCGAGCGAGGTGTACACTCATGGTGCTAGAGTACGCAAAGGACCTTGTATTGGCTATTGGAAGTCAACAATACCGGTGGTGGCTGGTTGGTTCCTTCTACCGTGTATGGAGCCTGAAGTTTCATATAAAACTTTTCATGTATCTTCATACTCGGCGGATGAAAATGAACGTTATTCCAGGAGTCCAATACCTGAAATAATGGAAAATAGTCCAATCCTTTTGGTAGAGTCTTCCACGCCCCTCGCAACTTCAGCCAAAGGTTCTTAGTCGCAAGCAACATGTTTTCGCAAATGTCAAAGGGGACATTCTGGTGACTTGTTTCTGCATATTCATGTTATTGTGGCCAAGTTACTTGAACCAGCCTGTATGCTTGGGAAAGGCTCCAGCAGGTTGAACATGTTCTCTCACTACAAGTGAAGAGGAAATTATTGAATGAAGACTGACATTTAACACAAACAATGTGATCTGCGTGGACGTTTCACCAAGTTATTTACCGCAGAATCCGTTAGTGTTAGGAATTTTTCCCAGTCATTCATGGCAAGCTCCACGTACATGAGGATCATCTACTGCATAGTGAAATTCACAAACTTGTTTCATCTTTTGGTTTGAGGGTAAATTTCTCTTGATTTTTCAGATTCACTGTCGAAGTAATCGTGCATATTTTTCCAAAATTTACTCGCACAATCTCTATCTCAACCAAACATAATACACAATGGCAAGCCATGGTACTTCACAAAACCCTTGATGAAGAGATGAGCCATAAACTTTGTGTTCATGTCAGTGCTAGTAGGAGTAAAAATTATCATTTTTTTAGAAGATCTACAACCGCTAGTATTGCATTGTGGGTGCGGGTTGTGTCCAAAAGACTAATAATAAAGTCCTTGCTGCCACATTCCCATGGAGTCCCAGGAATGGGAAGATGTTGGAGGAATCCAACAGGATTTTTGTCACTATCCTTATCCTAAAAATATGGTTCACATGACATGCAATGAATTTGGGCATCGACACTCCATCCTGGCCGATGACACTCCATCCCAATGAACACTAAAGGATTGTGGTCAGTTACGACCGTCTCACCCCTTCAGTACCCTCAAGGTAACAATGCCACATCTTGAATACGTGTCCCAAAGGGAGGATCCTGATCACAAGTTATTTGCCATGTCTCTACGGAAATGAGCTTCTAATTTTCATACACAACTTGATGACCGTTGTGCATGAGGACTGCTCCAAGTCCTACTACTAATGCATAATATTGCACTGGCATGATACCCCGCCATCCTTCTTAGACGAGTGGGAGCGGGACTTGGTTAATCTCACCCCTTTCCACTTAAACTGATGAAAACAGGGATAGACCTTAGGGAGGTGATCGGGCTTACCAAGAGCCGCCTAGGCAGAACCAACTATTGAGGGTGAGTTGCATGTTGCAAGGTCAGAGGTTCCAGAAGCAAATTTCGGTTTGCAGGGAACGTGAATGTCTAAATGAACTCTTGATTGAGAAATAACATCATCACAGCTCTTTTAAAAACCCTTGTATGCCTCATTTAGCTAAGGGAGCACTAAGATACACTCTGTCAAAGTTGAAATTCTAGCACACTCTCCTAGCCTAGCGGAATGAGCGGGAGTCACCTTGTCACACATGAGAATTATGTCTCACACGACCTGCACGGCCAATAATCATGGACTGCTCCTACCTTGAACTCTCCTAGAGGTTCTCAGGCCGGATTCTCTCCTTGAAGGCCACTCTCAGCCGTCCTGGTCAATGATTTTGATGATCTCCAAACTTTAGAAATCCATATGTCACTCAAACGGACTCCGAACTGAGTTCTGTAAATTATGTTGCAACCTGTGAAATATCCTCTATGCAGCTCTCATGCCAGATGATTTTAATCAAGAAACCTATTTTTTTTTCACTTTTTGGCACCCTCATATCCACCATTCTCCCACTTTACGAAAATAAAAATTACACAAGTCGGCACTATTCCCTGAGTGGTTGGAAGCATTGCACAGCTTGAGGCTTGGTCAGGAAATCTTCTAACATCATGCTTGAAGGGCAGAACTTGATTTGCACCATCTGCTTTGCCACAATCTTGCAGATGAAGTGGTATCACAGGTGGTTGTGTTTGGTGCGGGCGTGAAACTCTGCATTCTTGGTCAGAGCAATGGCACTTATATAGATGGTGGTCGTTGCAGTCTGCTTCTGCCTAAGGTTTGCCAGCAGCTCATGCAGCCACACGACCTCCTTTTCTGCTTCGCTCAGGGTGATATAATCTGCTTTGGTGGAGGAGAGGACAATACACTCTTGTTTCTTGCTCCTCTAGCTGATTGCACCTCCCCCGAGCACAAACACGAACCCACTGGTCGACCTCCTTGTATCCAGGTTACCTCCCCAATCTGCGTTGCTATAGCCAATAAGGATAGGGATGTTATTGAAAATAACATCCATATCCCTAAAGGCGAGGCAAAGGCTGCTGCTGTTGTCAAGGTAGCACAGCACACGCTTGACCACCTCCCAATGTGGCACGCCCGGATTTGCACAGAACACTCTGAGCACTCCCAGTGCTTGGCTGATGTCAAGACACGTGTCGACTTCTACGTACATGATGTTCCTAATTGCTGCTTGGTATGGCACTGATTCCATGCGGCTACTCTCTTGCATGCCGCAGGGAGGCTGCGTCATGCTCAGCTTTGCTCCCACTTCCAGTGGTGTTGCAGTTTTTCATGCTCCTGTCATGTTGAAGCACTTGGCAATGTCGGTCACGTCCATGCTCTGCAAAAACTCCATATTCTACTGCTGCCGGTAGTGCTAGACCTAAAGGCCAAGGTAATAACTGAGTTCTCCCATGTCTTTCATGTCGAACCTGGCAACAAGGGACTGCTTCAAATCGTCCAAAAGAGACTTGGAGTCAGATGAAATGAGAAAATCATCAAAATAGAGCAAGACGATGACCTGGCTTGCACCTTGCACGCGTCCATAGACTGCATAATCAGCTTTGCTGTGCACAAAACCAAGCCCAGCCAACTTCTCGTCCATCTTGTGGTACCATGCTTGTGGTACTTGCTTCAGGCCATAGAGGACCTTCACAAGCTTGTACACCAAATCCTCATTTTCCTCCACCACATACCCCTCTGGTTGCTCCACGTACACATCCTCCTTGAGGTCACCATTCAAAACATGCCCACGTCACATCTATTTGGTGCATTTCCCAGTCCATAGCAGCACCAAGAGCGAGGATCCCTTGGATGGATGGGAACTTTGTGGCAGGTGCAAATTTCTCATTGTAATCCACACCCTCAATCTGTGTGTACCCCTCTACAACGAGCCGTGCTTTTTACCTGAGCCCCTTACCATCCGCACTACGCTTGCGCATGAAGATCCTCCAGCATCCAATCACCTGGTTGCTACGTGCAGCTTCCTCGAGGGTCCAGGTACCGTTCTTCATGAGTCTGTTGTGGCACACCAACCTACCACCTTGGCACTGCGCATGGCTTCACTGAATGTAGCTGTACCATCAGTGATGGTGAGGAAGAGGATCTTGAGGTTAGAGGACACTATTGGTGGTGGAGTGGTGCACAGGTTCAGCCGTTCCCCTTGCTGCGTCTGCTTCTTTGCAAGCCTCTCAGACCTCCATAGCTGCTCCCCACTGTCCTTTGCACCTCTGTTGAGGCGTGTAGACCTTTGTGGCAGCTTCTGTGCGTTGCTTTGCTGCTCTTCCTCGTCAGATTCGGTTTCTGACTCCTTCTCCTTCTCAGCTCCCTCCGCCTCCTTGTCATTGCCGCTATCACCGCCATCCTCCGCACCGCCCTTGTCTACTACCGGTTCTTCTCCCACCTCTGGTAAAAGTGCGGGAGCAAGTGGAACTGTATAAATAGGGCACAAAGCCTAGCCCTTCACATCCTCTCAAAAGACCACGTCACGGCTGCGGATGATCTTGCGTGCAACGAGGTTGTAGAGGCAGTATCCCATGATGTCATAGCCAAGGAAGACCGCCTTCACCGACTTTGTATCCAAATTGTTGCGGCTGCCGACAGGCATGTGCACAAATGTGCTACACCCAAAGACTTTCAGGTGCAGTACTTTTTGCTTGCATCCTGTCCACGCCTCCTCCGGTGTCATCTGTGGCACGATGCGCGTGAGACTCCGGTTTTTCAGGTACATGGCAGTGTTGACCGCTTCTGCCAAAATGTTGGCGGGACCTCCGCGTCTTGAAGCATGATGCGAACACGCTCCATGAGCATGCGGTTGGTGCATTCAGCCATGCCATTCAGCTGTGGTGTTCCAGGTGGGGTGACCTCGTGTCTAGTCCCGCGACGCTTGAGGAAGTTGCAGAAGTCATTGGAGAGGCACTCTCCTCCACCATCGGTTTGAAGCACCTTCAACCGACTGCCACTCTTAGTCTGTGCAATAGCTATCCACACCTTGAAAGCATCAACGCACTCGTCCTTTCCAGCCAAGAAGGACACCCACGTATCCCTCGACTTGTCATCAATGAATGTGGCAAAGTAAAACTTGCCGGACAAGGACTGAAATGGCATGGGATCGCACACGTCAGAGTACACGAGTGTGAGAAGCTCAGCCACCCCCTTCCCTTCCCTGGTGAAAGGAGAACGGGCTTGCTTCCCTTTAATGCAGCTCTCATAAGCCGATGCACGAAGCTGCTTCACCTCCTTGAGCTCCAGGCCATGGAACATTTGTTGCATAGAGATGATGGGTCCAAATCCAAGGTGACCAAGTCGGTGGTGCCACAGGCCAATGTCGTGTTTTCCCTCCCTTGCCGCCAATGCTGAGCCGGCTTCCTTCTCCAATTCAACATATAGGCAGTAACAACAGTCCTCCTTGTCCGCTTTTACAAGAACACAGCCTGCACGGGTAGTATAGCCACCATTCTCAAAGCAAACCTGCATGCCTTCAGGAGATGAGAGAAGAAATAGAGAGGACGTTAGCAGCCAGTCTTAGAACATGGAGCACCACCTTCACACAATGTTCCATGTGCTTACCCTCAACGGAAGCACAAAACACAATCTCATCCTCCCCAACTGCCATTTGCACATGATTGTCCCCCATGTACACCCGACAAGGCTCAATGGCGGTGTAGAAGACAAACCACTCCCGGTGACAAGTCATATGCCATATGGCTCACAAGTCAATGATCCAAAACAAGGCGGTGTTGTCGGAGACGTGCAAGACCCGTATGGTGGACAAAAAACCACTCTCTCAATCTGCTGCGTTTGTGGAAACATCAGACTTCTTTCCCGTTCCTACTCCAGTCGCAAGGTCCGCCTTGTTCTTCCGGCATTCGCACACCCAATGGCTCAGCTTCTTGCAGTAGTGGCACTTCCCCTTCTTCTTCCCTCCTCCACTGTTGCCCCTAGTTGGTGCAGCACCACTCCCTTGACCAGAGTTGGTGATGAGAGTAACGTCCGGTCCGCTTTGGCCCTCATTTATATTGCACCGCTCCTCCTCAAATAGTAGGCTCTCCTCGACATCGCTGAGGGAGATCGTGTTGCCATGCTGGTCCACGACAATAATGACAGGAGTTTAGCTGCTACGAAGGCAAGAGAGGATTGTTAGCATGAGCACACGCTCCTTAAAAGTGTCCTCCATTGCAGCAAGGTGGTCAGAGAGAGACTTTACCATGTTGATTTTGTCAATCATGGATCCGGACTCATCCATCTTCACAGTGTGAAAGTGGCGACGCAGCTGCATGTTCATAAGGATTGACTTGGAGGCATAAGATTTTCCAAACCTCCTTTGGCGTGAGGGTGCAATGGACGAAGAGTTGCTGCCATTCAGGGAGGTAGAGGTAGATGGTGGTGAGGGCACAGTCACGCTTCTCGCGGTAGGTATGGGCCTTTCCAGGAGAGAGGGAGCCTTCTCCATCAGTACCATCTTCATGTTGTGGCTCCAGTCGAAGAATTTCTTACTTTCAAACTTCGCTATGTTGACGCCGGCCACCACTGAAGCAGATGTCGCCATGGTAGTGCAACGTTCCACCTCCAAACAACTCTCTCACAGCACAGGGTACAAGGAATGCCTCAAGGATGAGTTACAGCCTTTTTCTAGCTCTAATACCACTGATGAAAACTGGGGCGGCCCTCAGAGAGGTGATCAGGCTCACCAACAGCCGCCTAGGCAGAACCAACTGTTTGTGAGAAGGAGTTGCAGGTTGCATAGACAGAAATTACAGACGTGAATGTAGGTTTGCAGGGAATGTGAATGTCTAAATGGAATATTGAGTGAGAAATTAAATCATTACGTATATCTAAGAAGCCTTTATATGTCTCATTTGGCCAAGGGAGCACTGAGATATACTGTCAAAGTCAACCCTCTAGCACACTCTCCTAGCCTAGCGGGATGAGCGGTAGTCACCTTGTCACACATGAGAATTATGCCTCACACGACCTGCATGGCCAATAATCATAGACTGCTTCTTCCTTGAATTCTCTTGGAGGTACTCCACCCAGCTTTCCTCCTTGAAAGCCGCTTTCAGCCGTCCTGGTCAATATTTCTGCTGTCTTTTGAGCTGAAAGTGCTCAGGTCGTCACTTGAACCCGACCCATGATCTCCAAACTTTGGAAACCCATATCTCACTCAAACTGACTCCGAATTGAGTTCCGTAAATTGCCTTAGAACATGTTAAACATCCTCTATGCAGCTGGTATTCCAGATGACTTTTATGGAGCAACCTATTTTTGTCAATTTTTGGCACCCTCATATCCATCATAAACATCGTCTTGTTTTCTCCTACTACCTCTCCCCTCTTGGCGCAACCTAGGGGTAGGATTTTGACTTGCCTAGTGATTCATGGAAGGTACACAGATCTACTTATATGTGTTGCTTAAAAACTCCTTTTTATGCTTGATGTTGACAAAGTGTGTCACCTTATCCAGTCAACGTAGCTCTGATACCATGAGCATTGTCCTGAAAAGCCGATGCAACTTATGGCAGGTCAAAAGGTAGAGAGTGGAGCAAGCTTGGGTTAGAAAGGAGTGGTGGCCATTGATGAACTGTTTCAGTTTTAGGAGATACAAACAAGCAAGGGAATGTGCGAGCAAGCAAGGGCACCTATGAACAAGGCTCACTCACTTTGCTTGAAATTCTGAGGGCAAACTCACCTTTTGTCCCACAGAAACAGGCGGCATACCCAAGCAGGTCACATATGAAACATCAAAACTAGAGCTCCAAGTTAAGTATATTTCAATAAAATGAGAAGAGGAGGCTAAGGTTTGAGGTCATGTCTAAGTTTCTTATAAGAGATTACGCAATAAGGTAGCTGGGGATGGGCCTGCTAGTACGAGGGCTGTGAGGAAAAACATGAGTCGGTGCCATTGATCCATGACAATGAGGAGGATGGATCATGTGGCCAGGATGGAGGTGAATATCCATGGAGAATGCAGCTTGCAAGATGATTGCATGCCTTCATGGTGCGTAGCCTTGACTCACTGCACGAGCATTCCTTGTGCAATCACGAAAACCACTAAGAAAGGAAAATATAGGCTGAGAGAATAACACCCAGTGTCTGTAGGATCCCCATAAAGGATCTTCACAGGCATGGAAACGATGGAGTGGTTACAGTCAGCCGTTCAAACATACGGGAATGGCTCACATCACAACACCAACCTCATGGGACTGTAGCGCAATCGCTCCTGCTAATGTGGGTGGTGTTGCGGCCATGGTTGCAGGTATTGTTGCTATTGCTATAACTACTATGGCTGTTAATTTTGCTACTATAGTTGCTGTTACTATTTTTTCTGATGGGTGTATGGTGGATCCTCCCAAGATCGCAGTGACGGTAATGAATCTCCGTAGTGTTGTTATGGTTGCATCTCTGCTTCCAGCTCAACGAGGATTGCCTCGCTGCTCTAGTATTATGAAAGATTGATTGGAAGCTTCTTGGTATTTCTCTTGTTGATGTGGAAACACCGTCTTATTCAGCCAGTGTACAAGCATGTAAGGCAGGTGCAAGAACTGAAAGAGTATGCCTAGGAAGGAGGCGCATAGTCTCATGAGCTTCTAGTTCCAGGGAGAGATGAATTTTTGACAAGAACATTCATAATTTTCTCCTGTGCTAGTAATTTTGCGCTCTGCAATAGGTCACTTTGCCAAGAAAACTGGCTCAAACCACTGTTTTTTCCGTTACTTGGTGCACACACACCCAAATGTAGCTCCATCTAATAATATATGTGTATAGTCTTGATCTGGAAGTAGTGTTGTATTTTGGTATCAATTTATGGAGACACAATGAAAAACACTCTATGGCTAATCAATCAAGGAATTCCTGGACGCTTGAAAAAAAATACCAGAGCACCAAAGCAAGTTGTTACATCTGTAATGTACATGATTTCCTACAATCCGTGAATGGTAAAATTCCTCATTAAGTTCATGGGACAACACCGATGACGCCCAAATCTTTATGCTGATGAGCTAAGGGTTTTTGGGACACATGAACTCACCTCCTGCATTCTGTTCTGTAGGATTTTCAAAACTTCAACCACTTTCTAGAAGTTTCAGAAACCCATCAGGAACAGTATGGATGTTTCAAAACATTTTTGTCGTCTTCTTCATGGATCCATAACTTTGTAATGATGCACCTTGATGTTCTCAAAACCCCCAGAGTACTCGGCGGGGTTTCTTGAAGAGGCCTCTCACAACATGGTGTCACAAGCGTTGCTCGACTCGGGCACCCAAGACTCCAAGTATGCCTCATTTTTGTTTCTGCTATTACACATATGCTCTCAAAATGTATTACACATCCCAGAAAATTGTACACAATACTAATTACATGTTATCAAATTATCCTAATTCATTCATTTGTCTTCTTCTTTGCCCGTTGTCCCTGTGAACCATCCGTGTTTTGCTTGGCATAACACTTGGTATTGGAGTGCAATGGCACTACATGGTAAGCCGACAAGTTTCCTCCAAGGTTACTACATAATTCTTCATCATGTCTATGCCGTAAAAAGGTCACAGATGTCACAAAGACGACGGTGAGCAGAGGGGGGGCACCCTGTGACAAGAATGAGTAACCAGAAAAGAGGTTGGTGATGGAGCATCATTAGCATGCAGTCCAGGATGCTCTCCATGCAAGCCAGGCAGTAGTGGTAGGCTTTGCAGCAATAGGCACAAAACCTTAAAGACTCTGACAGGCAGTCCGCTGATTGGGCCCTTGGGCTTGGCTTTGCTCCTGTTGTTTCCCGTTGGGGCAGCACCTGGAACAATGTGAGACATCAGCCAACAAGCACACATTAGTGAAGACATTTATCACAAATTGTCGTGACTAGAGAGCTTCGAAAAACAGTCCTCTCCTCCAAAAAATCACTGTGGCCATGGAGGCGCTGCATAAATCACACACATGGGAAACATGACGCATTAATTCTCCTTGTATATATTCTTCCCTCCGGTGTGGACCTGAGTGCGCAGGGCATGTTGACCCAAAGAGTGGAGGAGATGCACGCTGAGCACCCATTCCGCGCCGGACTCACATGGATGACTTATCTGGTGTCTCTCGTGCGCTTGCCTCCTCCTGGCGGCATTGCACCATCGCCTTCTCTCCTTTGGCTTCCAAGACACATTTTTGTCTAGAAGTTTGGCATGGGATTGAACTGCACAAACGTTAGAAAACTAGTTTAGTCCTAGCTAACTGTGTGACATGTTCTTGTTTTTGGGTTGTGAGGCATGGCGTTGACTAGCCCGCCGGTTTGCAAGCCACAAGGGCCTTTTGCTCTTGCTGGAGCCTCATGCGCAGGCAAGCCTTGCTTGCCGGCCGCTGAGTGGGTCTCGACTAGCAAGACTCACCTGATGGAGCTGTTACATGTTGCAGCTCGGCAGTTTGACTTTCTTAGGCCATCAAGCCATGGATCCGCAAACCTAGACCTTTCTCTCACCAGGGACCACCATTTGACCCAAGGAAAGTTCCATTGGAATCACAGGAAATTCCTCATGGTATCAGAGCCACATTCGCAGCTGGATCGCTAAGCATAAGGGCTGCGATTAGGGATAAAAGGGGGTGGCCAAGGAAGCCGCGGCAGTAGGTCTGCGCACCTACTACAGAAGCAGGCCAGGCTCAGCCCTAGAGTGTGTCGCAGCACTTCGCAGCACCTAGGCTGTGCGCAGAGCGTAGAGGCGGCAGAAGGCAGGGGAGAGGCCACACCCGTGGGAAACGTGAGAGGAGGGTGAACCCAAGTGCCACCCTCACCTTTCAGAGGTGACGGTGGGTCCCCTCGGCCCACAGTCAGGTCTTTCAGGTACCACGTGGCCCGACGGGCATTCCCAAGGGTCGAGAAGGTGTTTCTATAGGGCTCAGGGCTTGTGGCAGAAAACTGGGCCCAAAGTGGGCCCAGCAAATTGCTGCCAAAATTTTCTTCGGCACAAAGCGATTGTAACCAGGGGCTGTTATACTCCTTCTGTCATCATGATTCAAGCGGCATCCAACCCAGGGGGCTCAGGTGCGGGAGCCAGTGCTAGTGCCTCCACGGGCTCCAGCGGTGGTTCCGGTGCCACCATGATAACATGGGAGGACTTAAGCAAAGTCCTATCTCACAAGGACTTGACGCCGCCCCTGCTGGGTACACGAGATTTTCTGGCCTGGAAGGATGTGTTTCTGGAGTGGGCAGCGGAGCATGGATTAGAGGAGTTGTACCTAGCTCCACCCGCTGACACAACCGAAGATCGATTCCTGCTTCATGCATTCAATGCTCTGGTTCACGCGCTTCCCAATGACCAATCCTATGCTATCCGCCACTTCCGCTTTGGCAGCAAAGGGGAGGACCCAACCAACGCTCAGAGTGGGGCTCCACTCACCCACGAGGCTTGGCAACACCTAGCTACACGCCACAAAGAACAGGAAATGGCATTGTCAATTTCTCTACGCAACAATCTCAGGGGTATGTACCAAGAGCCACAGGCACCAATAGCTGAGTACTAGGATCAGGCTATGGACCTCCGTCATTGCATCCTCAGGCTCAGAGCACCTGGCTCCTTCCTCAAATGGCTCGACCCCATTCTGATGCACCTTGGAGAGCTGTACCGGGAGTTTTGGCAAGGCCTACTGTGGCGCCTCTGCATGATCTTCATTGAGAGCACGTGCCTCGCAGAGGTCTTTGAGGAGCTACGCCACTACGAGGACATCCTCCGTGGTGAGGCGCGAGAGGCAAACTTCCCAGCACCTAGCACCTTTGTCTATCAGACCTCACCTGGTCCATCTTCTGGCGCTGGTCAGGAAGGAGGCAGAGGCGGAGGATGCTGGGCCAGTGACGGAAGAGGCACTCAGTCAGGCGGAGGAGGTTGGGGCAGTGGAAGACGAGGTGCTCAACCAGGCGGAGGAAGCTGTCACAGGAAGGGCGCAGGAGGACGCACCTGCAACTATTGCGGCCAGCACAGCCACTTTTGGCATGCATGTCCTGACTTTAAACACATCATGACGCCATCCCAGCAGCAGCGGCAGCAGCAGCAGTAGTTCTCCACACCGCTGATGCGTCCGTAGATTGGGCATCGACTACAACCACCAGTGTGGACCGTCCCGACCACTGCTGGACCCCGAGTGCCTGCACCCTTTGGTGGAGTGACCTACGCACTACTGCCACTGCAGACGCCAATGGGTCCGCCAATGTATCAGGGACCACCTCCCATGTGCCAGGGCCCATTCTACATGCCACTGACCTCAACCGTTCATGTTCCAGCACCAGCGTGGGGACAGTGCATCTACTTAGAGATGGCGGAGTCACAGCAACCAGCACCAGCATTGCCAGTGAGCGATTGGGCAGCACCTATGGAGCTTCAGACCCCAGAATCGACGGCCATGCCACATTCGTCAGGTCAACGACTGGATCGCAACCATATCACCATGTCACACACACCATCCATACATGACTGGTTGTTTGACACTGCTGCATTGCATCACATGTCCCCACATCGTCAGGTGTTTTTCACGCTGTTCAATGCACACAATGTGGAGGGCATGAAAAGAAGTTCTAGGGAAATGTTGGTGGTTGAGGGTGTGGGAACAGTGACCTTGCAAGCACCCGGTGGGGGCTCTATAGCGTAGTGTTTTATATGATGGATATGAGGTTGCCAGAAATTGACAAAAATGGATTGCTTGATGAAAATCATCTGATAAAACCGATGCATAAGTGATAGATCACAGGTTCTAACACACCTTATGGAACTCAATTCAGAGTCCGTTTGAGTGAGATATGGTTTTCCAAAGTTTGGAGATCATGGTTCGGGTTCAAGTGGCGACCAGAGCACTTTCAGCACAAAAGACGGCCAGAATTATTGACCAGGACGGATGAGAGCGGCCTTCAAAGAGAAAAGACTGCTGGAGGGCCTTCAGGAGACTTCACGGAATGTTAATTTGAGAATAATTGGCCGTGCAGGCCGTGGGAGACATAATTCGAATGCATGACAATGTGGCTATAGCTCATCATGCTAGGGTAGGAATGTGCTAGAGGGTAACTCAGTGCTCCCTTGGCCAAATGAGGATATGAGGGTGTGTGAGAAAGCTATGATGATGTAATTTCTCAATCAAAATTCAAATCAGATATTAGTATTCTCTGTGTTCCTACATTTTCTTCCAAATTTTATTTCTGTGCAACCTGCAACTCCCTCTCACAAACAGTTGGTCCTGCCTAGGCAGCTCTTAGTGAGCCTGATCACCTCCCTAAGGGTTGTCCTAGTTTACATCAGTAGTATCAGAGCTAGAAAAATTCTTTTCCTCATTCTTGAGGCATTCCTTGCACCCTGTCTGTTAAAGAGTCGTTTGGGGGTGAAAGTTGCACCACCATCGCGACATCCGCTTTGGTAGTGGCGTCAACATCGCCAGGTTCGGAGGCAAGAACTTCTTCAACTGGAGCCACAACATGAGGATGGTGCTGATGGAGAAGGGCCTCTGGAGACAGGTGGATAAGAAGGAGAAGGAACCAGCAGAAGGATCCCTCTCTCCTGGCAAGGCCCGTGCCTAAAGCAAGAAGTGTGACCGCGCCCTCGCCACCATCTATCTCTACCTTACTGAATGGCAGCAACTCCGTGTCCGTGGCATCGTCACGCAAAAGGAGGTTTGGAAAAGTCTTAAGTCCACTTATGATTACAATTCAATCCTCATAAACATGCAGCTGTGTCGTACCTTTCACACTGTGAATATGTATGAGTCCGGATCCATGATTGACTACATCAACATAGTGAAGTCTCTTGCTGACCAGTCTCTTACTGCAATTGAGGACCCTGTCAAGGAACCTGTGCTCATGTGGACCATCCTCTGTGGCCTTCCGAGCAGCTATAATCCTTTGATTATTGCCCTGTACCAGCGTGGTGACAAGCTCTCCCTCAATGACGTGGAGGAGAGCCTGCTGTTTGAGGAGGAGCGTCGCAAGGGACATAAGGGTGGATGTGGACTGGACGTTGCTCTCATCACTAACTCTGGTTACAGGAGTGTTCCTGCACCAACCAGGGGCAAAGGCGGAGGAGGGAAGAAGAAGGGGAACTGCCACTACTTGCAAGAAGCTGGGCATTGGATGCGCAAATGCCGGAAGAAGAAGGCGGACCTTGTGGCTGGAGTGTGAGAGGGACAGCTGTCTGACGCTTTCCAAAACACAGCAGATTGGGAGAGTGGATTCATGACTACCATCCGGGTCCTGCACGTCTCTGACAACAGCGCCTTGTTTTGGATCATCGACTCAGGAGCCACGTGATGCATGATGTGTCGCCGAGAGTGGTTCATCATCTACACCGCCGTTGAACCTCGACGGGTGTACATGGGGGACAACCATGTGGACCTGTGTGTTTTGTGCTTCTGTTCAAGGAAAGCGCGTGGAACGTTGTGAAAAGGGGGTGCTCCATGTTCCAGGGCTGGCAGCTAACCTCCTCTCTGTTTCATCTCTCATTTCAAGATCATGCAGGTTTTCTTTGAGAATGGTGGCTGCACCATCTCTGCCCATGCAGGCCGTGTACTTGCAAAAGCGGCCGAGGAGGATGGTCTGTACCATCTCTACGTGGCGTCAGAGAAGGAAGCCGACTCAGCGTTGGCGGTAAGAGAAGGAAAACACATCGGCGGCCTGTGGCACCGCCGGCCTGGTCACCTCAGCTTTGGCACCATCATCTCCATGCAGCAGATGGTCATCACCAGCAATGACATTGCCCAAAACAAACTATGTTTCCACTATAGCAATGGCCTCACACACGACATTTGAAATGCTATTGCAATGTTCAAAATTCAAAATGACCTTCTGCAAATGATGGCAAAAACTGATTGCATCGACATCTCCAACTGTAACACTCCCCTTGAGGAATTCAACCGCTGGATAACTTTATTCCAGAACCCATATCATGGCAGAAAAAAGACCTAGTTGATGGAGACACTGTCTCTAATGGAAATTGACACCATAAATCAACACAAACAGTGGCTACGCTGGACCTGTAAAGAACAGAGCTGATTCTTTGGCCAGTGTCAGTGCAACAGGCCAAAAAAGGGGGAGAATTCAGAGATAAATGAGGATTTGGGGAACAATAAAAGGTAAGGGTCAATGCCAAGCCACCGGTCAGAAAAACCGTTGCTGACCAATCATCTATCTGAACGGCTCTTGACGCTACAGAGAAGGGCTCCTAAAATCGTAAACTTCAACAAGGGGTACGAGGACAACTACACGGCAACACTATTACGTGAGGAACTAATGGGTTGCAAAACTTGCAAAATAGTACCGACACTACTGCATAGAGGAGCGTCTCACAGTTTTGTGAGTAATGAGATGGTTCCGAAGGTGGTTTTGCAGACAAGATTAGAGATGCTTGAAGGAAAACCCATTGACAAATGATTGTAGATGTGTTAACTTCATGAAATTCTCTGACTGTAAATTGGATAGCTACAAAATGTAACAGTGTCAAAAATGTTTCCTATGAGTGACCAAAATATCATTCTTAGATGATTTTTCCTTTACCAGCATGATCCGCAAGTGGGAAAAAGCAATGGTGGTGCCAAAAACTTTGTACACTGGCTGACATGTTGAAATGAGCAGTCTAGCTGGAGCTAGACAAAAGAGCTAAATGTGCATGCTATATAAAATTGTGGCTGATGTGTCACAACTTTGTCTTAGATGTTCGTGTGACCGACTGAAATTGTTTTTTGTTGCTCATCCCTAGGGGTCACGCAGTCTGACTATCTAGTCAGTAACACGGGTAGCCGCCACAGGATTAAACTCTGGTTAGCCGGGCTCGACCTCATGGGTGGTTTCAAGGTCCCATGCAAGGCCATCTTGTGTGGATGGCCTAGTCAAAGTACCTAATCTCTCTCTTGTTTCTCCTTCTGTGTGCTCAAGCATTTCTTCACTAAATCATTCATGTCACTCCAGATCATTGGCATGCGTGCCACATGAGCTACTTCTTCTTCTGCTTACTCCCTCACACCTGCTCATTCTGTCTCAAATAAAAGATTTCCTACATTTGAAGATGTGCGGATGACAAAAGGATAGCACCCAAGTGTCAGCTGAGTCTGCATCATGACATAGGCATGGTCACGGCTGGGTGGCGGCATTTAGTTGTATACAAATCTTGGATTACTTCATATCACAACCACTTGGACCCTCTAGGTCTAAAGTCCCAAGGATTGGATAAAGAAGTGTGATTTTGAGATCCCTGTATATGGTATTTTGTGGCTGAGTATGTTGTGTGCCAAAGTACTTGATTTCCTTCATGTAGGGTACACATATTTCCGACCTTACAACACTGGCAAGGGTAAAAGTCACCTGAATTAATTCTTTTTAATGATGTGTATATTATGTCCAAGACATAGAAGAGTCCATAAACTCTATGATTGGAATTTTTCATCTTATATCTGTGGCCCACCGCGTGCTGACCTTACGAATGTAAGCCAATCCACTGAGTGTGGGTATCTTCCCTGGCCTCTGATATTCAAATTTTGAAGGTTTTGACATATTCTACCAATTTCCATAAGGGGCAACAGAAATGTCACAAACTGTACCAATGTTTCTACATTGTTCAGTCAACTTCTCGAAGGTGCTACAATTTTACAAAAATCCATATCTTGGTATTCTCAAAACCCCTCATCTTCTCAACGGATTTGTCAAGGCGGCGACTCACAATTAAGGGTGCACACCGGATCAGATCCACGCATCTGAGGATTGATCCGGCCCTGATAGTACGGATTGTAGCATGGATCCGGATCCGCAGATCTGAGTTCAGATCCACGGATACACTAGGATCCGCGGATATTGTCGGATCCCCATGGATCCTGAGGAGGTTGACAAAGCAAGTTTGATGAAAACAAAGAATAGCTCCAGAAATATTGCAAAGGGGAATTTTGATCTCATTGCACATAATGTGATTCCCCGGGGGGGGAGGGGGGTGGGTTTGTCTATTTCCAGGGGGGGGGGGGTCATCTCCCTTAATGCCATTCCTGTTGCACATGACGTTTTCTTTTTTCACATAATCAGATTGCTGGGGGGGTGGGGGGGGGGTCATTTCCCAATATGTCGTTCCTATTGTCAGTGCAGAGAGCAACTTAACACACAGTAAGTCTTCAGACTAAATGCCATTCACATGGCTTGCTGACACAACAAATCATTGATGGTTAATCACCTCTGAAAAATACACTCTTCATACAGTGTACATGTCAAGAAGGCATGGTTTTTTTTTGGAAAACCCAAAAAAAACCATGCCTTCTTTTTCCACAACTCCATTTACAGATCCCTTAAACAGACGTACATTTGTCCTTATACCTTATATATGCTACTACTGTGAAGAATGCAAACGCCTATTCCTGGACACGGAACTAGTCGGAGACACATCGACACCGTTTTACTGCCGGGGTTAAGGATTTGATTTTTTCTCTTTCCCGGGATCCTGCTGGACCCCGCAGTAGCGTGGCCCAACAGGTTCCCTTCTGTCGCACTCGAATCCCTCGCAAACCTGTTATCGATCATCATATTTGTTGACGTCTAGTCGATGGTCGTCGATCGTTGACTTTCATCTATGTATAGACAACGGAGGCGTACATCGTCGATCGTCGATCGTCATATATCGGCGGTCGACGAGTGGTTTTTGACATCTTCTCAAAATACACTTTGTGTATTTTTCACGTGTCCATCAGATACACTTACCATAGACACTCCCCCAATACACTTTACCCTTTTGGAGGGGGGGGGGGAGATATCCGGCTCCCATGTCCCCCCCCCAAAAAAACAGGTTAAGTGTATTTAGGAGAGTGTATATGAGTTGTGTACCCGACGGACATGTGAAAAATACACTTAACCTGTTTATAGTACACTTAGTGTATAGTACACTTGGTGTATTCAAGTAACGGTTGTAGAATACACAACCCAGCTACACAACCCCAATACACTCTTTGCTTCTGGAGAGGGGGGGGGGGAGATGGGGTCCCGACTATGTGGTTACCAATGTGCAATATGGTTTCCACACATATGGATGTCATCGTCTAGTCGACGGTCATCGATCATCGATCGTCATCTATGTATAGACGATCGAATCGTACATCTTCAATCATCGATCATCATAGATCGACGGTCAACGAGTGTCTATTGACATCTTCTCAAAATACACTTTGTGTATTTTTCATGTGTCCGTCAGATACACTTACCATATACACTCCCCCAATACACTTTACCCTTTGGGGGGGGAGATCCCCGGCTCCCATGTTGCCCCCCCCCCTCCCCCAACACAGGTAAAGTGTATTAGGAGAGTGCATATGATGTGTGTATCCGACAGACATGTAAAAAATACACCAAGTGTATAGTACACTTAGTGTATTCAAGTAACGGTTGTACAATACACAATCGAGCTACACAACCCCAATACACTCGTCGCTTCTGGGGAGGGGGGGGGGAGATGCCGCCGACAAAGAAACACTGCAACAATTGCGGAAGTACGCTCGTTATGAAGCTGCTTATATTTTGTGTCCAACAGTTCTGAAACTAAACACCCACTTTACAAAGGTAACCAATCAGAAAACATGAAGACATGTATACGTCTACTATACATTGAGACCAGAATATCATTTCTTTTTCGTAGCTAAATAATTACATTAAATTCCCAAGGCACAAGTATCATATACATAGCTTTCCAAGTGAACTGAACATGACTACCTCTCTAGACAACTTCATGGAAATTTCCTTATAGTAGGTACCTAGTACACTAAATGTGCTGTGTATGAAAAGCCCTTGATTAACCATACCTCCAAAAAATGTCCTTGCACTTAATGTCATTCCTGTGGTCTGTGCAGAGAGACGTTGATTCAACTTTGAGGCATTTACAGCAGACAGTTCGCGATCATTGCATTTCATCACCTAATGTAACAGTCAAGCATACTAAGAATACATAATGTACACATGTTGCACTTCATTCATGTTGCACTTCACCCATTTTTGTTGTAATGCACACAGTGAATGCACTATTAAGTTAGTGTCATATATGGGAGCAAATCAGCATACATGGAATTGCAAGCAGTCACAAACAGTGGACCACACAGGCAAAACAAAAGAGAACAGAAGGAAGGAGGAAATTTTGAGAGGTTCAATGTTGACAGAGCAATGACAAAGTCCTATGCTACTTCCATCTCATCATCATCCTCATTCCCCTCCCCTCCACCTTCTCCCTCCTCCTCTTCCTCCTCCTCCTCCTCATTCACAAAGATGCTCAAGCCCTCCAGCTCCTCCATCGCCTCTCCAACCAGGTTGGCAGCCTTTGCCTGTTGCTGCAGCTCGTTGATGCAATCCTCCTCATCAGAGTACTCCTTATCCACCATCCCATGTCGGCTCACTGGGAAATCCAGGAACGATGGCTCGTTGATCCACGACTTCATCGTCAGAAGATTCTCCACCGTCAGATGCGTGAGGGAATGGCGGAAGTCTGTTATGACGTGCCTGCCAAGTGAGAAAAGGCGTTCAGAGGAGGTAGATGTACCAGGCACCGCAAAAACGTCCATGTCAGCAAGGCACATGGTTGGAAACTTGCGTCCCAACTTCTTGAAATGCTTCAAAATATGACACTTAGGAAATTTTTTTGGTAGCTTAGCCCACTGCTCCGCATCTTCCTCCAGCATCGACATTTCAACTGCCACTGCGGGAGGAGGCTCTGGAACCTCAAACATGTCTGCAGAAGGATCAGCAAGCACCGCCTCAAGGAGAGCCTCATCCTCTTCTCTCTGCCTCTCTGGACGTGGACGCAGCTGCCGGCTGGCTGACACTGGAGCCTAAGTTGCCGCTGGAGCTGGAGATGCCACAGTTGCATTGGATGAGGAAGCTGCTGCAGTGTCCTGACCCAAGGGGGGTGGCTGAGAGCCTCCCTGACTGTTGGATGCTGCTGCTGCTACTGCTTCTGCTTTCTGTGCTTCCTCTTTCTCGTGATACGACTGCAGCAAGCGCACGATGAGCAGCTGCATATCAGAGCGGAGTTGATGCCCATGAGGCGGTGTGTGCGCTCGTGAAAGCGCAAGCGGATGCGAGGGTCGGCTGCAGTGGCCAGCGCATGACGATGTGAAAGCAGGCGCGCGTACTTCTTCAGCTTCGTCTCTGCGTCAATGAGGCCTTGATGAATGTCAAGGAGCAGCTGCTCCTTTCCGTTCAGCCGCCCCGCCGCACCCCTCCGTTTGCTCTTCTCCTTTGCTGCAAGTGCCTTCACCTGCCAACCATTCAGATTGTCCAGCATGCTCTCGAAGAAAGGAATGACCAGATTGAGAGTTGGGTACTTGGACCCACTGAAGTCGTCGGTGTAAGCCTTGAAAGGCTTCAGGATGAGCATCATCAGGGCGATGAGGTTCCACTCGTCAGTGGTTGGCTTCAGCACCTCGCCGTCCATTCCGTATCCGTCCAGCCAGCCAGGAAGCACAGGCTTGAGATGCAGCACCCTGGACATCATGTCCAAGGTGCTGTTTCAGCGGGTTTCAGTGTCCACGTGCAGTGTCTGGAAGGACAAACCAGCTGCTGTGGCAGAGTTTGTGAGAGAGTGCTCGCAGGGCGTGGAACGTGTGGCAAACACAGCAATGTTTCTAGCCTTGGCAATGATCACGTTCACTGCCGGAATCTTGAGCAGGTCATGCACCGCAAGGTTCATGATGTGCCCAAGACAGCGGATATGACCAGCTTTCTCAAGGGTGCAGTCAGATGGGATAATGTAGTTATCAATCATGCTGTCATTGGTGCTTTCGTTGTCCACTGTCAAGCAAAACACCCTGTCCAACAGTCCCCATGCCTTGAGAGCGGCAAAAAAGACCTCAAACAGATTCACAGCTGTGGGACTGCTGGGCACCGCAGAAAAAGATAGAGCCATCGTCTTGATGTGCCAATCATCCATCCAGTGTGCAGTCACCCCGAGGTACTTAATGCGATTTTCCCCCTTCCACCCATCCGTGGTAAAACTGATGGCCGATGTTACCTCTGTCAGGAGCTTCTTGATGCGCTTCCAGAAGGCGGCGGCGGTGATGACAATTTTCCGTGAGATCTTCATCCGGCTGATGGGAACTGGGGCAGTCCTCAGGGAGGTGATCACGCTCACTAAGAGCCGCCTAGGCAGGACCAACTATTTGTGAGAGGGAGTTGCAGGTTGCAAAGACAGAAATTACGGAAGCGAATGTAGGTCTGCAGAGAATGCAAATGTTTGAATCGATTCTTGATTGAGAAAGTGCATGATCACAGCTTTCTAACAAGCCCTTATATGCCTCATTTGGCTAAGGGAGCACTGAGATCCACTCTGTCAAAGCTCACCATCTAGCACACTCCTAGCCTAGCGGGATGAGCGGCAGTCACCTTGTCACACAAAAGAATTATGTCTCGCATGGCCTGCATGGCTAATAATCGAGGACTGGTCCTTCCTTGAATTCTCTTGGACGTCCTCCAGCCATCTTTTCTCCTTGAAGGCCGCTCTCAGCCGTCCTGGCCAATAATCCTGCCGCCTTTTGAGCTCAAAGTGCTCAGGTCGTCACTTGAACCCGACTCATGATCTCCGAACTTTGGAAATCCATATCTCACTCAAACGGACTCCAAATTGAGTTTCGTAAAGTGCGTTAGAACCTGTGAAACATCCTCTATGCAACTGTCATGCCAGATGATTTTTATTGAGCAACCTATTTTTTTCGCTTGCACTCTCATATCCATCATTCTCCCACTTTGTGAGAATAAAAATCACACAAGTCCGCACTGTCCCCTGAGCTGCTGAAAGCGGTGCGTTGCCAGCGGCTTGGTCCGGAAGTCTGCCAGCATCATGGTTCAAGGGCAGAACTTGATCTGCACCACCTGCTTCACCACAAGCTCGCGGATGAAGTGGTACCGCAGGTCGATGTGCTTGGTGCGGGCGTGAAACTCGGCATTCTTGGCCAGAGCAATGGCGCTCATGTTGTCACAGTAGATGGTGTTCGTTGTGGTCTGCTGCTGTCCAAGGCTTGCCAGCAGCTCACGTAGCCACACTGCTTCCTTTGCTGCTTCACTCAGGGCGATGTACTCTGCTTCGGTGGAGGAGAGGGCGACGCACTCTTGCTTCTTGCTCCTCCAACTGATTGCACCTCCCCCGAGCACAAACACGAATCCACTGGTCGACCTCCTTGTGTCCAGGTCACCTCCCCAATCTACGTCACTGTAGCCGATGAGGATGGGGCTGTTTTTGCCATTGAAGGTGAGGCAAAGGCTGCTGCTGCTGTCGAGGTAGCGCAGCACGCGCTTGACCGCCTCCCAATGCGGCACGCCCGGATTCACGCAAAACTTGCTTAACACTCCCACTGCTTGGCTGATGTCGAGGCGCGTGCCGACTGCTGCATACATGAGGCTTCCAACTGCTGCTTGGTACAGCACTACTTCCATGCGGCTGCTCTCTTGCATGCCACGGGGAGTCTGTGTCATGCTCAGCTTCGCTCGCACTTCCAGTGGTGTTGTTGCTTTGCGCGCTCCTGCCATGTTGAAGTGCTTGACGATGTCGCTTGCGTACGTGCTCTGCGACAACTCCAAAGCCTGCTGCTGCCGGTCGCACTTGAGCTGAAGGCCAAGGTAGTAACTGAGCTCTCCCATGTCATTCATGTCAAACCTGGCAGCAAAGGACAGCTTCACATTGTCCAAAAGAGACTTGGAGTCAGATGCAATGAGCAGATCATCAACATAGAGCAAGATGATGACCTGGCTTGCCTCTTGAGTGCACCCATAGACTGCATAATCAGCTTCACTACACACAAAGCCAAGGCCAGCCAGCTCCTCATCCATCTTGTGGTACCATGCTCGTGGTGCTTGCTTCAGGTCGTAGAGGGCCTTCACAAGCTTGCACACCGAATCCGCCTTTCCCTCCACCACATACCCCTCTGGCTGCTCCATGTACACATCTTCCTCGAGGTCACCATTCAGAAATGCACAAGTCACGTCCATTTGGTGCACCTCCCAGTCCATAGCAGTAGCAAGAGGGACGATCGCTCGGATGGATGGGAACTTTGCGACAGGTGCAAATGTCTCATTGTAATCCACACCCTCAGTCTCCGCATAGCCCTTTGCAAGCAGCCGTGCTTTGTACCTGAGCACCTTACCATCCGCACCACGCTTGCGCCTGAAGATCCACCGGCATCCGATCACCCGGCTGCCGCGTGGAGCCTCCTCGAGAGTCCAGGTTCTGTTCTTCATGAGCGCACCATACTCCTCATCTGCTGCGGCACGCCAATCTGCTGCCTCGGCGTTGCGCATGGCTTCAGGGAATATGGTTGGGTCATCGGTGACTGTGAGGAAGAGAAGCTCGAGGTTAGACGACTCCGTTGGTGGTGGAACGGTGCACACGTTCACCAGCTCCTCCAGTGGCCTCTGTTTATTTGCAAGGCGCTCGGATCGCCTCAGCGGCTCCCCACTGTCCTTTGCACCTTTGTTGAGGCGTGCGGACCGTCGTGGCAGCTGCTGTGCGTTGCTTTGCTGCTCCTCCTCATCAGATTCCACTGCCGGCTCCTTCTCCTTCTCAGCTCCCTCCACCTCCTTGTCGTTGCCGCTGTCACCGCCATCTTCTGCACCACCCTCTTTTGCTACCGGTACTTCTCCCACTTCTGGTACAAGTGCGGGAGCAAGCGGAACTGCTGACATAAGGCTCCTAGTCCAGCCCTTCACTTCCTCTTGGAAGACCACGTCACGGCTGCGGATGATCTTGCGTGCGGCGAGGTTGTAGAGGCGGTATCCCATTGTGTCGTAGCCAAGGAAGGCAGCCTTCACCGACTTTGCGTCCAGCTTGTTCCGGCTACCAGCAGGCACGTACACGAATGCGCCACACCCATAGACTTTCAGATGCGTCACTGTTGGCTTGCGTCCCGTCCACACCTCCTCCGGTGTCATGAGCGGCACGGCGCGCGTAGGGCTCCGGATTTTCAGGTACACGGCGGTATTGACCGCTTCCGCCCAAAAGGTTGGCGGGAGCCCCGCGTCTTGGAGCATGCTGCGAACACGCTCCATGAGCGTACGGTTCGTGCGTTCAGCCACGCCGTTCAGCTACGGTGTTCCAGGTGGGGTGATCTCATGCTTGATCCCGCGACGCTTGAAGAAGGTACGGAAGTCGTTGGAGAGGTACTCTCCTCCACCATCGGTGCGAAGCACGTTCAACCGCCTGCCACTCTCATTCTATGCAGCAGCAATCCACACCTTGAAAGCATCAAAGCACTCATCCTTTCCAGCCAGGAAAGACACCCACATCTTCCTCGAATTGTCATCAATGAACGTGACAAAGTACAACTTGCTGGACAAGAATTGTGATGGCATGGGACCGCACAAATCAAAGTGAACGAGTGAGAGAAGCTCAGTCGCGCCCTTCTCTTCCCCCGTGAACGAAGAGTGGGCTTGCTTCCCTTCAATGCAGCTCTCACAAGCCGATACACCAGGCTGCTTCACCCCCTTGAGCTCCAAGCCGGGGATCATCTGCTACATGGAGATGATGGCGCCAAAGCCGAGGTGACCGAGCCGGCGGTGCCACAGGCCGATGTCGTGTTTTCCCTCTCTCGCCGCCAACACTGAGTCTGCTTCCTTCTCCGATGCCACATAGAGGCGGTATAGACCGTCCTCCTTGTCCGCTTTTGCAAGCACATGCCCCGCACTTGCAGAGATGGTGCAGCCACCATTCTCAAAGCGAACCTGCATGCATTCGGAGATGAGAGATGAGACAGAGAGGAGGTTAGCTGCCAGCCCCGGAACATGGAGCACCCCCTTCACATGACGTTCCACGTGCTTGCCCTCAACGGAAGCACAAAACACAATCTCACCCTCCCCAACCGCCATTTGCACATGGTTGTCCCCCATGTACACCCGACGAGGCTGAATGACGGTGTAGACAAGGAACTACTCCCGGCGACACGTCATGTGCCGCGTGGCTCCCAAGTCGAAGATCCAGAACAGGGCGGTGTTGTCGGAGACGTGCAGGACCCGGATGGTTGTCACGAATCCACACTCCCAATCTGCGGCGTTCGCGGAAGCGTCGGACTGTTTTCCCGCTCCCACTCGAGCCGCAAGGTCCGCCTTCTTCTTTTGGCATTCGCACGCCCAATGGCCCGGCTTCTTGCAGTAGTGGCAGTTACCCTTCTTCTTTCCTCCTCCGTCGTTGCTCCTGGTTGATGTAGCACCGCCCCCATGACCAAAGTTGGTGATGAGAGCAACGTCCAGTCCGCTTCCGCCCTCCTCTCCCTTGCACCGCTCCTCCTCAAACAGCAAGCTCTCCTCCACATCGTTGAGGGAGAGCTTGTCGCTGCGCTGGTCCACGGCAACAATGAGAGGAGTGTAGCTGGTAGGAAGGCCAGAGAGGATGGTTAGCATAAGCACACGCTCCTTGACAGGGTCCTTAATCGCAGCAAGCTGGTCAGAGAGAGACTTCACCATGTTGATGTAGTCAATCATGGATCCAGACTCATTCATCTTCACAGTGTGAAAGCGATGACGCAGCTGCATATTCATGAGGATTGACTTGGAAGTATAAGTGGACTCAAGCTTTTTCCAAACCTCCTTTGGCGTGAGGATGCCACGGACGAGGAGTTGCTACCGTTCGGCGAGGTAGATGGTTGCGAGGGCGCGGTCACGCTTCTCGCGGTAGGTACGGGCCTTGACAGGGGATAGGGAGCTTTCTTCTGGTTCCTTCTCCTTCTCATCCACCTGGCTCCAGAGACCCTTCTCAATCAGCACCATCTTCATGTTGTTGCTCCAGTTGAAGAAGTTCTTGCCTTCAAACTTGGCGATGTTGACGCAGGCTACCACAGAAGCAGATGTCGCCATGGTAGTGCAACCTTCAACCCACAAACGACTCTCTCACACAACAGGGTGCAATAAATGCCTCAAGGATGAGACAAAGCCTTGTTCTAGCTCTGATACCACTGATGGAAACTGGGGCAGCCCTCAGGGAGGTGATCAGGCTCACTGAGAGCCGCCTTGGCAGGACCAACTGTTTGTGAGAGGGAGTTGCAGGTTGCACAGACAGAAATTACGGAAGCAAATGTAGGTTTGCAGAGAATGTGAATGTCTGAATCGACTCTTGAGTGAGATATTGCATGATCACAGCTTTCTAACAAGCCCTCATATGCCTCATTTGGCGAAGGGAGCACTGAGATCCACTCTGTCAAAGCTCACCCTCTAGCACACTCCTAGCCTAGCGTGATGAGCGGCAGTCACCTTGTCACACAAGAGAATTATGTCTCGCATGGCCTGCATGGCTAATAATCATGGACTGGTCCTTCCTTGAATTCTCTTAGACATCCTCCAGCCATCTTTTCTCTTGGAAGGCCGTTCTCAGCCGTCCTGCCACCTTTTGAGCTCAAAGTGCTCAGGTCGTCACTTGAACCCGACTCATGATCTCCAAACTTTGGAAATCCATATCTCACTCAAACGGACTCCGAATTGAGTTCCGTAAAGTGCGTTAGAACCTGTGAAACATCCTCTATGCAACTGTCACGCCAGATTACTTTTATCGAGCAACGTATTTTTTTCACTTTCTGGCACTCTCATATCCATCACCGGCCTGCAAGCGTTGCAGCAGGGTTGGCATGCCACATGGCTTGCTGAAGCCAGAAGGACTCCATGGCGAGGAAGGACACGTTCTTGTCAATCATGTGCTTCCAGACGCAGGTCTGGAAGTACTTCTTGTCAAAGACAGCTCCCACGGCTGCGACCCCTCGTGCGCTGGTGGTGTTTTCGGCGTTGACTGGGGCTATCTCTGCTGCCATGTTCGCTGCTGCAGCGGTTGCGTTCCTCAGGTCGCGCATCGCTTGCTCCTCCTTCAGCTCCTTCCACCTCTTGTTATGCTTAAGCCACATGTGCTTCCACATGTTGGACGTACAGCCTTTCTTGCAAGAGAAACCCTTAGCACACTCATTGCAAGTGGCGTGCGGGTCGTCAGGCGGCGAGTCTTCCACCTTGGTGAAAGCAAGCCAAATGACTGAGAATTCATTACGCTTGGGTTTTCCGCCTGCCTCGGCCATGTTTTTCTCATTGCTATCTGCGTCATCCTCGTCATCATCCTCCGCCGCACGATGGTCAGCTTGCGGAGTGGTGGAGAGTGCCTCAGTCATGGTGAAGTTGCCAAAAATGGCTAAGGCATCCAGCAGAACGACTAGCAGAAGGTTGTCGGTAGAGAGGCACGTTGTCGGTCACTCTCGTGAGAGGGACGCAAGTTCGCTGTTGCGACAATCGCGACGTCGAGCGTCACTAGAGTGACTGAGGCTGTGGCGGTGTTCAGGATGACACCGGTAGCTGTTCAACGACAGCTGTCACGATGTTGCAGACGGCGACGTTGACCGGTTCATGGATCTCGCCATCCGCTTTGTTGTAGATTTGCCCCTCTGCATGCCCAAGTGCGGCGCCGGGAGGCGCCGACGAGCCGCCAGAGAGAGGAAATTCCTCGTCGACGGATCTGGTGACTCGGTGATTGCTCAGATCCTAAAATGGAGGATTGCCCCTGAAAGTTGACGAGTTGCTGAATCTGGTGGAAGTTGTTTCACCGGAATCAGACTAGTACCGAGGGAGATATGGGCTTCCAAAGTTGGGGTGTGCGCGGCGGTTCTGGGAGCCGGCCGCGGTTCGACTTCCGGTGAATAATCGGCCGGAACGAGTAACAAAATGCCATCTGGGGATTTTGCTCCGGAAGATCTGCCGAGGCGTCTGGTGGATGATCCGCCGGATTTCAGGAGTGCAGTTTGTTACTGAGGGACTTCGCCAAAATCCTGGCTCGGAGTCCGAAACTCAGTAGTATAGTGTGTTACTCGGAGACTTGGTCAAAATTCCGACTAGAGGTTCGCGAACAGGTTTCGACCCACATCAATCCCCATCACCAAACTCGATGATTAACTCATGGAAACAGACCCCAAAGGCGCGAAGGGGTGCCGCCACTACGCCTAGGGACATTTGCGCCTCCTGAATGACGTTTTGATGGGTCCTTGATGTGTCAGGGCGTCTCGGCGGGCGACGTGGTGCGCGCCGCAGACTGAGCGGCTGATTTGGGGTGCTGCGCTCCGGATGACGTAGCGGGAGCTACGGTGATCTGAATCGCGCACAGTTTGATGCGTTGGAGAGCTCATGACTAGCCCTACAAATGTTCAGATCATGTCCATGTTAAAAAAAACTAATGCAAAATCGCGTTCTTCCCTTCGCAAAAGTGACTGTCTTGCAATTGTCTTCCACTTCCAGAAACATAGCGTGAGGCGACCGGAAAGCTCACGCTTAGACTCAGAACCTGCACAAAAGTAGCCGTGACGGTAGAAGACCCGTCAGGACACGTTGGAACTGCCTCCACCCGGGGGTCAGTTTCTGACAAAGGGTTATGGGCCCACGGCCCTGACCGGACTCCACAACGCTCACGACTTTCGCGGCGGACGGGATTGTCGTCGGGGACGACGTCGCCGTCAAACTCTGAGGTCCCGGAGTTGAAGACTGCGCAATGGCGCAGAAGGAGACGCAGGCCATCCAGAAGTTTGTGGGCGGCCCTGGCTTTGGGCTATGGAGGTGGCACTTCGAGATCCACCTCGCGCATAAGGGTGTGCTGCAGGTCATGTTGGGAACCGAATTCCTCGACGAAGGGACAGCGACGGAAGCGCAGAAGGAGGCCTTCGCAAAGAAGAACACGGAGGCGCTTATGCTGCTGGTGTCCGGGACGGGTGAGTCGTAGTGGGGCTACTTCCAAGGCTGCAAGCTGGCAGCCGAGGCTTTGTACCATCCATCAATCCAAGTCGTTGGCGAACAAAATCTTTGCCATGAAGCGACTCTTGACGATGAGAATCAAGGAGGGAGATGATGTCATCACCGCCATGCAGCAGATCGAGTCGCTCGCCTCACAGTGCAATGACGTGGGGTGGAAGATCGACACGCAACTGTAGGCGATGGCCCTCCTCATGGCCCTCCCTGATAGTTGGAGCCCTCTCATCACAGTCCTGGGAGGATGGGCAGAGGACAAGCTCACCTATGGCACGGTCGCAGAGTACATCCGCAATAAGGCGCATCGACGGAGCTGCGGGGAGTCCTCGTCTTTCTCATCGGCCCTTGTCACCAAAACGCGTGGTGGCGGAAGTGGGGGCAAGGGAGGTGGCGGACATGGTGGCGGCAAGAAGGGCGCCAAGAAGGGTGCGTGCCGTAAGTGTGGCAAGGAGGGCCACTGGGCCCGTGAGTGCATCGAGGAGGCAAAGGCTGGCGGCAAGGACGCCAAAGGCAAGAGTGCGCTCGTCAACGGCACTCAGAACCACTACCTCAAGAAGGCTAACCGGCGATGCCTTGACTCCGGAGCCGAGGAGCATACCCAGGTTGAGAAGGTCGGGTTCATCAACTACACCAAGTCCAGCAAGTCCATGGTGGTCGCAAACGACAAGGTCGAGCCGGCGGCTGGCCAAGGAGACGTGGACGTGGAGATGGTGGTTGGTGGGAAGCGGGTGCAGCGCGTGATCAAGAACGTGCAGCACGTACCTGGCTTGGCTGACATCCTAAGTGTCAGCCGCCTGACTGACAAGGGGTACGAGGTGCTCTTCAGGAGAAGAGGGGCAGTCGTGCGGAAGGACGGTGGTAGCGCGACCGTGCTGGAGGCTAAGCGTGAGGGAGGCCTTTACATCGTGGAGACCAAGGTGATCCCTGCGGCGACAGATTCAGCATATTCGCAGGAACGCACCGTCAACATGACCAAAGGAGGGGGAGCTGATCTGGAGCTCTAGCACCAACGACTGGGACATTCCTCACCCGCAGTCGTGAAGGAGATGGCAAAGCACGAGCTGGTACGCGGCCTCGTCATCAACGGTGCGGAAGAGGCGACAGATGCAGCAGTGCACAAAAAGTGCGAGCCTTGCATTTTGGGCAAGGCACGGCGCAAACCGTTTAACGAGAACGTGAATCGCGCCTCGGACCTGCTAGAGGTCGTGCACAGCGATGTGTGCGGACCATTCAAGACTGCGTCAAAGAGCGGCGCACGTTACTTCGTCACCTTCATTGATGACTACAGCAGAAAACTCTGTGTACTTCATGAAGCGGAAAGGCGAGGTCCTGGACCGGCTGAAGGAGTATGTCGCCGCGGTGGAGAGGCAGACTGGGCGGAAGGTCAGAGCGCTACGTAGCAACAACGGCGGAGAGTATGTGGGGTGTAGTGGGTGGATGAAGCAGCAGGGCATAAAATGGCAACAAACTACGCCGTATTCTCCTCAGTCAAATGGCGTGGCGGAGCAGGCAAACCAGACGCTGCTGAACATGGTACGGACCATGTTGGTGGATGCGGAATTGCCGCGGAGCTTTTGGGCGGAAACTGTGCGTACGGAGAGCTACACCATCAACCTCACTCCTAAAGCGGTGCTGAAGGGGAAGAGAGGTTGGAAGACGCCGTAGGAGGTTTGGAGTGGGCGCAAGCCAAGTGTGGCACACCTGAAAGTGTTCGGGTGCAAAGCGCACGCGGTGGTGCAGGCTGCGCAGAGGCGCGACAACAAGCTGGAGCCGCGGGCAAATTCGTATCTCTTCCTTGGCTATGAGAGCGCGCATAAGGCGTACAGGCTCTATGACATGCGCAAGGGGGGGGTAATCCACAGCCGAGACATCGAGTTTGACGAGCAGCAGAGCTACATCAGCAGCAACGACGTGGGCGTGGTGGACTCCCCAAAGACGGGGGAGTGGTTCCAGCTCCTTGACTACGAGAAGGAGCCGGCGGACGCCAAAGTTGAGGATGCGGCATCAGAGCGTGACAGTGCACCAGTGGTGGCAGCCAAAGCGGAGGACTCTGATGACGATCAAACTGATGAGGAGATCCACCGGAAGGATCCGGCGGATGAGGCACCAAGGGTGCCAAGGCGCGCACTCCCGGCAGAGTGTGCAACGGGCATTGCTGGAAAATCCACTGGACGCGCCGTCCGTCCGGGCGATGTTTCGCCGGAGCGGGAGAGATCCTCGGGGAACCGTCCGGTCAATGATGAACCAGAGCATGCTGAGTCGGAGGGATTGCAGCAGAGCGACAATGCACCACCAAAACTACCGCGCCGCAGCGGGAGGCAGCGAAAAGCGGGGAAGCGCTTCGTCGCAAGCACCGGTCGATGGATTGGCATGATGCGGTGCATGCTGGCTGCATCAACGGAGCCGAGTACTGTGCGAGAGGCGCTTGCGCGGCCTGAAAGGGATCAATGGGACGCAGCCATCAAATCTGAGCTGGCGTCCATCACGGAAAATGATACGTGGCAGCTGGTTGACAGGCCGAAAGATGCCAAGGTCATCGGCTCAAAGTGGGTCTTCAAGACCAAGTTCACAAAGGAAGGTGTGGTTGACAAGTACAAGGCGCGGCTCGTGGCGAAGGGTTATGCACAGCGTAAGGGGGAGCACTACGATGAGACGTTTGCTCCCGTCACCAAGTTCACAAGCATCCGGGCGATCCTTGCGGTGGCGGCCGCGAAGGACATGGAGCTCCACCAAATGGACGTAAAGACGGCCTTCCTCAATGGCATCATAGACAAAGAGATCTACATGGAGGTGCCGGAGGGGGTGGAGGCCCCGGAGGGCAAGGTGTGTAAGCTGCGGAAGTCCTTGTACAGGCTAAAACAATCGCCCCGATGCTAGTACCAACAGATGGACAGCTTCATGGCACAACTCGGCTTCAAGCGCTGTGAATCGGATCACAGCGTGTACGTGTGGCGCGACAAACAGCTCCATCAGATTGTCTCACTCTACGTGGACGACCTGATTGTGTGCTCGACGGATTTGCCGAGCCTACAGCAACTGAAAGAGTAGCTGAGCAGCAGATTCCAGATGTCGGACATGGGGGAGCTGGAGTACTACCTCGGGGTGAGCATCACGCGGAACCGGAGGGCACGCACGCTTGAGCCGGGGCAGGCCAAATACGTGGCCGAGGTGCTGAAGCGGTACGGCATGGAGGACTGCAAACCAGTTGGCAGTCCAGTCTCCACAACCTGTGAACTAAGTGCGGCAATGGCGCCGCAGACAAAAGAAAAGCGGGAGGATATGGCAGGGGTGCCCTACCAATCGGCGGTGGGCAGCCTCATGTACGCCATGGTGGCGACTCGACTAGACCTAGCCTACAGGGTGGGCCAAGTGTGCAGGTACGTGGCCGATCCAGGGCCACTACACTGGCAGGCGGTCAAGCGCATCCTCCGCTACCTACAAGCGACGCGGCATGCGTGCTTGAGGTTCGACGGCAAGGGGTGGGCGGACCCTTTGCATCTCGTCTGCTACACGGATGCAGACTACGCTTGCGATGTGGACAAGCGGAAGTCCACATCAGGCTACGTGTTCTTCCTCGTTGGTGCAGCGGTCTTGTGGTACAGCAGAAAGCAAGACTGCGTCGCCACCTCCACAGTGCAAGTAGAGTACATCGCGCTGGTCGAGGCGGTCAAGGAGGCGGTGTGGCTCCGCAGGTTGCTGCGGGAGCTGGGCGTGCCGCAGCAGGAGCCTACGGTGGTGCAAGAGGACAACACCGGCTCAATCTCGCTGACCAACAACCCGACGCAGTACACGAGAACGAAGCACATTGACGTGCGTTATCATTACGCACGGGACATGGTTGAAAAGGGGCAGGTGGTGCTGCAACACTGCAGCACGCACAACATGCTTGCGGATTGCTTGACCAAGGCGCAACCCGTGGACCGGCACGCATTGAGCGTGGCCGGACTTGGGATGACCAGCTATGATGGGCTGGAGGGCGCAGCAGAAGATGAGTGAGAGCAGGCAGGATCAGCGGGCATGGCAGGTGCAAGGGGGAGAATGTTGTAGATTTGCCCCTCTGCATGCCCAAGTGCGGCGGTGGGAGGCGCCGACGAGCCGCCAGAGAGAGGAAATTCCTCGTCAACGGATCTGGCGACTCGGTGATTGCTCAGATCCAAAAATGGAGGATTTAGCCTGAAAGTTGACGAGTTGCTGAATCCAGTGGAAGTTGTTCCACCGGAATCGGACTAGTAACGAGGGAGATATGGGCTTCCAAAGTTGGGGTGTGCGCAGCGGTTCTGGGAGCCGGCCGCGGTTCGACTTCCGGTGAATAATCGACCGGAACGAGTAACAAAATGCCATCTGGGGATTTTGCTCCAGAAGATCTGCCGAGGCGTCCGGTGGATGATTTGCCGGATTTCAGGAGTGCAGTTTGTTACTGAGGGACTTAGCCAAAATCCTGGCTCGGAGTCCGAAACTCAGTAGTACAGTTTGTTACTCGGGGACTTCGTCAAAATTCCGACTGGAGGTCGGCGAACAGGTTTCGACCCACATCAATCCCCATCACCAAACTCGATGATTAACTCATGGAAACAGACCCCAAAGGCGCGAAGGGGTGCCGCCACTACGCGTAGGGACATTTGCGCCTCCTGATTGACGTTTTGATGGGTCCTTGATGTGTGAGGGCGCCTCGGCGGGCGACGTGGTGCGCGCCGCCAAGTGAGCGGCTGATTTGGGGTTCTACGCTCCGGATGACGTAGCGGGAGCTACGGTGATCCGAATCGCGCACAGTTTGGTGCATTGGAGAGCTCATGACTAGCCCTACAAATGTTCAGATCATGTCCATGTTAAAAAAAAACTAATGCAAAATCGCGCTTGAAATGTTTGATTGTGGTTCTTGCTGTTGTATACATGCGCTTGAAATGTTTGACACTTGTCATCCAAGTACACTTACTGATGAATACATCCTATCACATTGTCTTAATTCCCAAAGTTTTCTTCTACTCTGCACCTCATCTCCATGAACAACCTACATTGCGCCCAGTATAAGACTTGGTATCAGAGCCTAGCAGCACTGAAGGGACAGCCAGCGCATGAAAAACAAGGCAAAAACCTCGAACAAGTCCTTAGTGTATCTCAAGCATTCAGAATTTCACATAACTTGCAAAAACAATGGTCAACAGATGAAGTGGACCCGAAAATGAGCAGCAATAACCGGCAAGGACACCAGCAATGGAAGATGAGAAGCATGCAGACAACGACACTTTTCAGGTAGACTAGATGGCGACAACAAATTTTGCAGCAAAAAATTTTGCAGCAAATTTTTTTGCAAATGGAACAACCCTGACTATCCCAATGGACAACCCGGTGACGGTTCCCTCGGGCTCAATGAAACCTTCGCCTCCGCCGTTTCCTGTCGGGGTGACATCTCGCATGATGTGATGTAACGGCCAACAAGCTTGCATCAATGAATACATATACCAGAAGTTCTTGGGTTTCAAGAGCCTCAACACTCATCCACTCCAACTACTCAATGTGGTGATGGATGAGCTTCAAAATACACACTCGCAAAAAAGCAGTAATCACCAAGAGAAATCTCCGACTCTCAAGTGAGCCCCAAACTCGACCGGGACTTCTCAGATTGTTCAATCCTGTGAAATCCAAAGGACCAATGGTTCAGATGTGGCTGGCAATTTTTTCTGTGTACTTCACCACTGCTGGGTTCAACACCGGCAAAAAAAAAAAATGACCTAACGACATTGCTTTTGTGTGGTACGGCCTTAAGTTGGTCATCTGATCTAAAGACCATCCAACTGTAACAGGGGACCGGCTGACCTAGAGCAACGGCTTGCAACTGCTCTTGCATAGTCAACTGCAGGCGTTCTACCTCTCAAGCATTGGAAGTGACACATTTTGCTGACTCCCCTGGAGAATTGGATGGACTTTGCGTATGCCATACTCGCACACTTCAGAAAGTTGAACATGAGGTCCAAAGCAAGGTAAAAAGATCCAACGCCTGTGTTAGCTTTCCACCATGGCAGATTATACGTGGCACTTCCAGATGATCATCACAGGAAGTAACCGTGCCCCTGACAGAATCTATTTTTACTACAACAATAGCCTCAAGCGTTTGTGTATCTTTACACCTGAAACGTTTTAAGCTGTTTGGAAGGAGTTTTCATCCCTCATCGAGGAGATCAAAGGGATTCTTTCTGAAGAACTGTTCTGATAGTTACCTCCACACTATAGCATGTATCATCATATAGACTTTTAGCTGGGCAATAGAACAAAGGTCAAAGGGCCATGAGCTGAACGAACTTAGAATGTAGCAGGACGAGATGCTCGGTCGAGGGTTCATCAGGCCATGCATGTCACCCTATGCGACACCTATGAATTTGATGAGAAATTAAAGCGGTGAGATGCAAATGTGTGTGGATCACCGGATGTTGAACTTCATCACCGTCAAGAACCACTTTCCTCTTTTGTGAGTGGAGGAACTCTTTGACAAAATCCATGGGGCAAGAATCCACACCAAATTCGGCCGATATTCACTGACTAAGCATCTGGCTAAGTAACATAATGGTAATGTATGGGATTGCAAATCCTATAATGATGGTTCAACTCCGTCCTTAGCAGCTACCATCAAATCTGTACATCTGATAAGGACATCAAGAAGATGGCGTTCCAGAGAAGATACGGGCACGTCCAGTTCACATTCATGCCGTTTGGAATCAGCAATGCCCCTGCAACATTTGTGGTGGCAATGAACAATGTATTAGAACCGTACCTTAACGACTTCGTTGTCATGTATCTTGACAAAATCCTGGTGTACAACTGTACACCGGAGAAGCATATGGGCATCTCCAATACATTCTCAAATTTTCAAAAAGAGATGAATACTATGAAAACTCTTGAAAACTCTTTCTTCACCGTCTGATCAAGCTTTTGGGTCACATCATCGGCGGTGGACGGATCACAATGGATGTGGTCAAAGTGGAGGTAGTCACTAACTGGTCAACTTCGACGGACAAAGAGGTGGGTTTGGAACTTTTCAACTACTACTGTCGATTCATTAAGCAATATGCCTGAGATCCAGTGCCTCTCTCCAGTCTCAGATGTAAGACTACCAAGTGGATTTGGGAGTAGAACAGGAGAGAATGCTTTAAATCTTTGAGAAACTCTCTGACCTCAGCTCCATTCCTATGATTGATAAACCTAATGATGGACTGCGTTGTGGCTACCAATGCATCCAATTGAGCCATCGGAGCAGTTATCCTCCAATACAACGTCAATGGAGAACAAAAGGGTGTGTATAATGTTGAAAAACTATGTAAGCCAGAACTAGACTATGCGGTATGCAAGAATCAAATTCTTGCAGCTCTGCACGTGTTCAAGACATGGTGGTTTTATTGGAAATGCGGACGATGCATCATTTGCACCGACCACCACGTGTTCAAATATCACAATAACAAGACAAATATGAGTCGTTAAAAAATCCAATGGATGAAGTTCTTTGAGTCCAACTTTCACTACGACATGAAGTACCAACCTAGAAAGGCAAATCCATTTGATGCTCTGAGTCAGTGACCATAATGGATGGTAATGATTAACACGTTGCTCATCAAATGAGACCTCGCAAGGCTGTTTGCGAAAGGATCACAGGCCTTGGCCTTTGAAGACTTGCAGCCTCCTTTCCATTGATCAAGGAACTAGCTCAATTGGCGGCCAGCAAGTGGCCGGTCAATGGCCTGCAGGTCACATAACCGGCCGCCCGACATCCATCCAACCCGCTGCCAACTGGCCGGCGGCCAGCAAAGAGCTGGCCGCTGACCAGCCCTTGCCATGGCAAAAGGAGGTGGTCAACCACCCGTTGCTTCCACAAGGAAGGAGGGCCAAATTTTCCCTTCACCCTGCTACATTTCTCCCCACTTATTATGAACCGTCCCCATTCGTGACCAGCAATTTAGAGAGCCGGATAGTGAGCCATCAACATTTTGAAAGAAAAATATTAATTTCAATCACTAGCTAGACATAAACACGTGAACGACAATGACTTAAGCTGTAGCTTATTGGTAAACATGGCTAGTGGCCTCCCCCCTTTAGGCTTGATCGTTCGTGTGACAACCATGTTGGGTGTCCCCAACCTCCTATGATTATTGTCCATGAATACCATCATGTGGGAATGTTGTTCACGTTTTTCGCATTCAGGTGGTACCCCTTGCCACATGTTGATCTATGCAACCTTGTAGCTTGCTCTATTAATCATTGACCACCCTTCTAGGCAAGTGAGGTTTGGACTGATGAGTTATTTCCAAATCCACAACTAACCCAAAGAAGGGGGCAATCCCTAACAACCAAAACCAGGGTATATGCTCTCGGTGCTGGAGTAGGAAAAGGACCTCATATTGGCCTTGGGTAGCAAAGACTGTGGTTGTGTCTGAACAGTTCCTTCTGCCATGTATGGAGCCATCACGCTCACATGAAAAACTTCATGTATCTTCATACTCGTCAGAAGCAACAATCGGTTTGCCACTGGCCCGATGCGTGCAACAATGGGAAATGATCCAATCCACTTTGGGAGAATTTTTTGCACCCTCGGTGACTACAGCCGAAGGTTCTTAGTGCTAATTACTAAGAACCATGGGCGGGCCATGGGACTTTGCCGATGTCAAACAAAGACCTCATGGTGTCAACATATGCCTTTTTTCATTACCGAGCCTCTTGAACGTGACCCCTTGCCTCCTATAAGGAAGATTCTATGCAATTAACAAAAGCTTGAGCAGATGGAACATTTTTTCTTGTACTCTTCACTAATGAAGAGCACACCACTAGATGCCAACCACTCTTCAACACAAACGGTTTCATTTGAGTGGAGTCCTTCACCGAATTATTCACGGAAATATCTATCTGTGTTAGGAATTTGTCGTAGTCAATTATGGAAAGGTCCATGTATGTATGGGGCATGTTGTCCAGAGTGCAGTTCATTTGCTCTATTGAATCCTCACTTTAAGGAATAAGTGTTTTTGGCCGTGCATCTTTTTCCATAACTTGGTAAAACATTTTCTACCTTCATCAAAGGTAATGTACAATGGCAAGTTGTGGTGCTTCACCACATCCTTGAAGATGAGTCTCCTCTATATTTTAATCACTTGTTATGGGAATGAAATGTTTCATCTTTGTGAGAAATTTCACAATCACTTGTAATGTACTCGCGGCCGCGGGTTGTGTACAGAAGACCAGTAATATTTTCCATGTTGACGCACTTCCATGGATTCCCTACGATGGGAAGTTGTTGGAGGAGTGCAGTAGGTTTTTTTTTTCCAAGCCTTGTTTTGAAGACATGGGTCTCATGTCATAAAGTAATTTCAGAAGTTGGAACTTCATCCTGACCATTAATAGTGGTCCAAGAGTGCATGTCTGGTTCTTCGAGGTCCTACATGACATGCCACTTGCGCGTCATGAAACTATGATAATCTTTGCTCGAATGTCTCCCGAGTCTGGCACAAAGACTTGTTCTATGTGTCACTACATTCCCACGGCCTCCAAAAATCAGTACTTTTCTATATCTTGAGATTCTTGAAACCAAGAATAAACACAGTATCCCATCCATAACTTGTTTACAAAGCTGTTGTAGTGGATAATCTCTCGAGGTCGTTTCCAGAGAGGTGTAGGGGGGTCTCGTAATTTCACTATAGCTGTCAAAATGGCCATAAAACACCCACTACTCTCAGTGGTTTCTTCGATTTTCACAGGTTTTCAGCTTAATATAATAGCAACATAGATGCATTCTTTCCGATATTCCCACATGAATGAGAATCAACTCTGGTATGTTCTCAAATGCACCTCTCATCTTGACAGGTTTGGTGGCCTCTAGAAAAACACCAATTGGTTGTGGTCGGTCATAACCGTCACACCCCCCTCGGCACCCTTGATTGCCAATGTCATATCTTGAAGGTGTGTACCACANTGGGGAGCTCTTCATCACAAGTCGTGTATCACATCTCTGCAGGATGAGCTGCTGGCTATCATATGAAACTATATGACTATTCTGCATGAAGACCGCTCCGAGTCCTACTTCTAACGCATCACATTGCACCTCCCATGGTTGCCATGGATTAAAAAAGGCAAAGACTGGTAATGTGGATATGTTTTCACTAATTTGTATATAATTGGTCTCACAGTCAGCTTTCTATTCCCAATGCAAGCCTTTTTGTGTGAGCCTGGCTAGCGGAGGTACCAATGTCAAAAACACTTGAAAAAAACCATCTGAAAACAGTTTGGAAGGCCGAGGAAAGCCCTAAACTGACCATTTTTCTTGGGTGCGGCCAGTCCACCACAGTTTTGACCCTTTATGAATTGAAAAGTACACCTTTCTTGCAGTCTATGTGTCCGAGGTATTCGATGTCATCTTGTGAAANATTCCCACATGAATGAGAATCAACTCTGGTATGTTCTCAAATGCACCTCTCATCTTGACAGGTTTGGTGGCCTCTAGAAAAACACCAATTGGTTGTGGTCGGTCATAACCGTCACACCCCCCTCGGCACCCTTGATTGCCAATGTCATATCTTGAAGGTGTGTACCACACTGGGGAGCTCTTCATCACAAGTCGTGTATCACATCTCTGCAGGATGAGCTGCTGGCTATCATATGAAACTATATGACTATTCTGCATGAAGACCGCTCCGAGTCCTACTTCTAACGCATCACATTGCACCTCCCATGGTTGCCATGGATTAAAAAAGGCAAAGACTGGTAATGTGGATATGTTTTCACTAATTTGTATATAATTGGTCTCACAGTCAGCTTTCTATTCCCAATGCAAGCCTTTTTGCGTGAGCCTGGCTAGCGGAGGTACCAATGTCAAAAACACTTGAAAAAAACCATCTGAAAACAGTTTGGAAGGCCGAGGAAAGCCCTAAACTGACCATTTTTCTTGGGTGCGGCCAGTCCACCACAGTTTTGACCCTTTATGAATTGAAAAGTACACCTTTCTTGCAGTCTATGTGTCCGAGGTATTCGATGTCATCTTGTGAAAAGTTGCACTTTCTCACCTGTGTTCTAAGGGGATTGTGAGGCCTTAGAAAACTTGTCTTTATCCTCTTCCATTGATTTCAAGAAATCAACATTTCATGAAATTAAACCAAGAAAAAATCACTGAGTTGCTTGGTAGATGTGTGGTTTACTTCTCCTTGAAATGTGTCCAGGATGTGCGTTATCCCAAAGCACAGAATCTACAATAGATAAAGTCCCATGTGCATGTGAAATGCTATTTTGGGCGCATCATCTTTTGAGATGCAGATTTGATGGTACTTTTGAGAAAAATCCAAGGAAAGAAGTACTCTTCCTCCTTGGAGTTGGTCAACGAGGTCCTTGATCTGTGGCAAGGGGAATCAATGTTCATTGTTAGCTTGTTTTCTGCCTGATAGTCCATGCATATGCATAAAGCACGGTACTTTTGTTCACAAAAAGGATGGCTTCTCGGCTCAGTCCACTCTTTTGCAAGTTATTCTTTAATTTGGAGTATTATCTTCCACCTTTCTGCCTTATTAAAGTAGCACATGAGTTTAAACAGAGGATTTTGTCTTGTTGTATTTTGTGGTAGCCCGGTGGAAGCTAAGCTGCTAAGTCTTGGATACATAAAAAACCTTTGTCAACAAAGATTTAAACTCTTTTTGCATTTCTTCCTTTACTTTGTCCTCCATATTCTGTAGCTAGGCCAAGAATCAATCACAAACCTTTCGAATACATCTCTTAACCATCATCACAAACAATCTAGAATGGAATTATAGTCTAGCTGGTGAAAATTTTGTACTTGGAACCAGGGTAACGCGACATTGTCAGTTTTAGAGGATCAGGAATTTTGATGTAAATCACATTAGATCTTTGCTTTTTCAGAACCAGGGTTTCCTACAACCACATCAAATTGTTCTACAAGGTTGATTGCCTTCAAAGTAAGTCTTTGTGTATACCCTTGAATAAAGATATCTGCTCTGAAGATACCAATCACAAATACGGTACAGTTTTTATGAACACCAATTCCATCAACTGATGGTTTTGTACTTGAGGCCCATTTATAAGGTGTGGCCACGGCTTCTAAAGGAGTCATCCCCTTAGATTCAGCCAGCACCTTTTGCGGGAGCACCAGATCAGTTTCCTTTGAAGTACATCTTCATGTTGTCTCCAATCTTCCAAGTTTTTGGTAGACATAAAATTGTTACGGCCGACACAATTATTCCCATTATTCACCCACTCAAATGCACGCCTTGTGGCCATGTGTGAATTCAGCTTCCACCTTCTAATCTTGAAGTTTGGCTGGAGTATAATCATCGACCAAAGGTACTACAAACGTAATTGAGCTAATTTATTTGAGGGTATTTACTCCAATCACTCAATCACACAATTCCTGCACAGTGTTCATGTTGCCAGAACTTAGCAATTATGATCATGCATCTCATTTAGAGAGACAAGGCTTAGTGGGAAATGTTGGTCAGCAAGTACAAGGTGTGCTTGATTAACAGAGGAGAAAGAAATTGAGAGTTTTGAACTCATCAAAACTTCAAATTACTTTCTATCCTCATCCTCACTAACGTCACTCAAGGGAGGGGTAAACCTACTCCACGGCATCATCTATTTCCATGGTCATGCCCATTAGCNTCTTTTTGGTCTTCTTGAATGGAGGGTTTGCGAGCTACTTGCCCTTAACCCCGCCCCACTACCTGGCTTTACCTCTAGCCCCTGCATTATCCAAGTGCATGTCTTAGTTTTTCTGTACACCCACATTCAGTAATTCATCTGGGGAATTCTTTGGTTTCACCAAGAACACTTCACTCATATAATTACGCAACGCCCTCCAACTCATACAAACTCGGCCCATTGCACTTGTGGTACTTTTGTCCTTTAGGTTCTCTCTTGCAAGACCATGACATAAGTACTCTAGAAGCAAGCACCTGTTGAAAAAATTGCCCCTCCGCATGCCCAAGTGCGGCGCCGGGAGGCGCCGACGAGCCGCCAGAAAGTGAAAACTCCGCCCCGGCGCATCTGGCGACTCGACAATTGCTCGGATCCTAAAATGGAGGATTGCCCCTGAAAGTTGACGATTTGCTGAATCCGGTGGAAGTTGTTTCGCCGGAATCGGACAAGTATCAAAGGAGATATGGCCTTCCAAAGTTGGGGTTTGCGCAGCGGCTCTGGGAGCCGGCTGCGACTCGAAATCCGGTCGATAATCGACCGGATCAAGTAACAAAATTACCATGTGGAGAAAGTGCTCCGATAGGCCTGCCGAGGCGTCCAGTGGATGATCCGCCTGATCAGGTGGATCATCCACCGGATCCAGTAGTGCAGGTTGTTACTGAGGGACTTAGCCAAAATCCTGGCTCGATGTCCGAAACTCAGTAGTACGTTTTGTTACTCGGGGACCGTCAAAATTCTGACTGCAGATCCGCGGACAGGTTTCGAACCTCGTCACACCCCATCACCAAACTCGACCCAAAAGTGGGTAGGGTGCGTGGAAACAGCGCAGGGGACCCCTACACCACGTGCAAGTGGACCTGCGCCTTGGGAAAGGCGCTTCGCACGTGAAGGAAGGCGCCACGGCGTGTGCGCGCCATGGAGGCGTTAGGCGTTTCTGTGGTGGGTGAGACCTGCGCTTCGGCAAGCATAACTTGAGCTACGCTTGGCCGAATTGCGTGTGATTTGGTGCGTTGGAAAGCTCATGACTAGATCTATAAATGTTATGNACAAGGTGTGCTTGATTAACAGAGGAGAAAGAAATTGAGAGTTTTGAACTCATCAAAACTTCAAATTACTTTCTATCCTCATCCTCACTAACGTCACTCAAGGGAGGGGTAAACCTACTCCACGGCATCATCTATTTCCATGGTCATGCCCATTAGCGTAGCCATGGCCCTGTTTGCGGCCTGGTATTGCATGATCTCGACAATGTGCTATAGATGGAGCCAATGCTCGGGCCTCTTATCCACTACCAGCAACCTAAAGGTACTGAGTCCTAAATTTTTCAAGATGCATACACTTGTGATAGGGTCCCTTTTGGAAAGACAATGGTGTGCAACTCATCGTTGTTGTGGTTGCGCTTGTGCAAGGAGACATTTTTCTTTTTGGTCTTCTTGAATGGAGGGTTTGCGAGCTACTTGCCCTTAACCCCGCCCCACTACCTGGCTTTACCTCTAGCCCCTGCATTATCCAAGTGCATGTCTTAGTTTTTCTGTACACCCACATTCAGTAATTCATCTGGGGAATTCTTTGGTTTCACCAAGAACACTTCACTCATATAATTACGCAACGCCCTCCAACTCATACAAACTCGGCCCATTGCACTTGTGGTACTTTTGTCCTTTAGGTTCTCTCTTGCAAGACCATGACATAAGTACTCTAG
>SZWC01001019.1:258102-273470 GCA_023375785.1 Penium margaritaceum
TCTCATCCTGACAGCACCCTGGGTACATGAAGGTCTGAGTCCCATTACCCTTGGTAAAGTTTTTAACTCTCTCCACAAGTGCGGTGAACTTGCTCAAGTAGGCCTCAAGCTTGCTGAAAAGCTACTTGGTCCTTATTTCTATGAAACGTGTGATATGCCACATCGCGCTTAGTGCCATTCTTGCGTATGATATCCTATGAATCCTTCCACGGCATGGGCTGCCACTGTAGGTGTGGGTGTTGCACACCCCAATCCTTGACCATGTACTTGAAGAGTTAATCTTCAAATCGCATCATACCAAGGTCGCCCCAGTGGCCCTGTGGAGGCTTGTGGAAATGCAGAACATGTTCCATGAAAATTGGCCAGTTCGTCAGCTTCACACCCTTTTAGAAGATCTCCACATTGTGGAGAAAGGATATGTTCATAACTTGCCCTGATGTCATCAAGACAAGGAAGTCCTTGTTGCTACTGGTGGTGGCATCAACACCTGCAGCTTGATGCAACTATATGTGGTTGTGTGGTGATGCCATCACCACCTTGCCCTTGTGGATCTTAGATAGTCTGGCACTTGCCATTCAGTTGTAACATGCAGCTAGCATGCACAAATTGTATGAGTATCACTTAAAACCTCAAAGGATTTTCACTCGTTGTTGTCTTCACTCTCAAAATCAACAAGAAAACTATAGAACTGATTTTTTTCTAGGCTATCACAGTAGCACACCCACATAGTTAACTATTACATTATCTTAAGCTCCCACGGTTGACAAAATCACACCGTAGAAAAAAAACCATTTTTATGTTGCCACAGGCGGCACATGGTCTGAGCTAAGTTTGTAAGCCATGACTTCCACCACTAGGCAACGCATCATGCTTCGTAAAACGGAAACAAAGAGAAAAAAGGGGGGGGGGAGACAAGAAGTTGTGCACCACCCGAAAGGTGAGGGGGAGGGGAGAGGGGCAGCTCTAGCATAGATTTTCTACCCTCACACACTTCTCCCCTATTCTTGTTGTCTCTTTTTTCTTCATGTTTATGTTGGACACTTCTTGAGCTCTCTTCATGCGCTTTCCGCCTCCTTAGATGCATCTCCCTTGGGCCCCAGAGTGTTGTGGAGGCTTCCAAAAATTCCCCAGGTGTCGCCTTCCTTCCCTATCTTCTACTCTAAGGCTGTGAGAGTCCTTGGTTGTAGGAAGGAGCACTTTTCCATTTTTTGTTGATGAAGGAAGGATAGAACCTTTGAAATGAGGGGATAATTTGTGGTTTGGGTTGGAAATTCTCCAACCCGTCCACCAAAAACCCAAGCAGATCCTTGCAAAATAGGGAAAATTGAGAGGATTTTGGATATAAAAGAAAACTCCTCAAAAACTTTCCATTGCAATTTACGGTGCTCAAAACGAGAGGTAGAGTTAATGAAAGAACGTTTACACACTCAAAGAAGTGTGTATGAAGGGAATTGGTCTATTAGGAAGGTTCTAGGAAGTTTGACACCAGTGAACAATGTTGGGGCGCCTGAGCTATAGGTGGGTGGGTGGACTGTGTTGGCTAGGGGGTGGGAAAGGGGGGAGATGGGAGGAAATGTATGTGGGGAGTGCATGAGGAGGTGTAGGAATGATAGAGTGTTTTTCTATTTGAAGATTACGCTAGTGTATAACTTTTGTGGTTTGAGCTAGAGGTTGATTTGTTGGGTCTTCTTGGGTGAAAGTGCTTATGGGCATTGAATGTGGAGGTTCTGTAAGTTGTGAGTGTCGTGTAGGTAGAATGGTCCACAAGTGTACAAAATACCTTGGGTAATGCTAGCTTGATGTGGAGGTGGGGATGGGCTTCAAGTGTATGTGGGAGTGAATGTGGTGGTGTATGTTAAGGTGAGTTGGTTTCACATAAATGTTTACACTAGTATATGACGTTATTCAGCTTATGAGAGTGGAGTGTGGAAGTTTGAGGATGGGTGGTTTGAATGTGTATGTGGAGTGTGAATGAGGAGGTTAAAAGAAATTTGTGTAGTAAAAAAGACTGTGTGCTTGTGTTGCCTAGTGTCCACCTTCCTATGAAGGTTCTAGGAAGGTGGAAACAAGTTAACAATATTGTGTGGCTTGACCTGGAAGTGGATGGATAGACTCGGTTGGTGGGAAGGGGGGTAGGGGGTTGAGGTGAAAGTGCATGTGTGGAGTGCCCGAGAAGGTGTAGGATTTTGGGAGTGTGGTGGGAGTGAAATGGTACACGAGTGCATAAAAAAAAACCACAACTTTGCATACTTTTCAATATTTACAATCATTTTTAGTTCATGAATGGTGTTGAATCAAGACTTTAATTTATTTTAGCTGACCAGAAGCTCTATGTAAAAAATGTGACGTGTGACATGTCATACACAACCATGAAACACTTCTTGGAAAGTGTGTCGAGCTTGCCTCCACCTTCTCCTGCCTGGATCGTTACCCATGTTGTTGATCTGAACACCTTCAGATGAGAGGTGTTGGGTTTCTTTCCTGACCATGCTTCCTGTGGGGTCTTCATCTGCTTGTCCTGCTCCTTTCCACGCTTCTGAAAGGCAATTTCTCATGTGAGGTTCAAGGGGTAGCAGGCCGTTGTTGCTATGGCTGTAACTGAGTCCGGACTCGCAAGTCTAGGGTCAGAATAGGATTTTCCAAGCGAGGCCACACCCCGGATTCGGACTCGCAATTCCAAACGAAGGACTCACGAGTCCAAGAGTTGCGAGTCCAGCCAGGGTGTATTTGCAAATCTGCATGGGACATGTCTAGAATCCGTCCCTCTGGGTTCGCGACTCCTGTACACTACACATATTGACTCTGCTGCAAAATGACAGGTAACATTTTTCCAAGCTCAGTGTGGTTTGTCTTGGCAACGTCCTTCCTCACTTACACCCTAACAGAATGTAGTCAAAAGTACACATTTGCACCAAATCTGGTAATTGGATTTCTTATGTCATTCCATTACAGCAGAAATGATAGCAAAGGGTCCATACAAATCCATTGGAATTTGCACGACGAACACCATATGGATGAAAGGGATTCAAGCAACTTGTGGATGGACGAAAGGAAATTGGTTGGAAGTGAAAAACAAGAGCCAGTACATCATCTAAGAAACCTTCATATCGTCATCATCATCATCATCATCATTATCATCATCATCATCATCATCATCATCACCACCACCACCACCACCACCACCCTCAAAGTCTGTGGCAACCTCGTAACTGTCGTCATCATCATTTTCAGTGTCTAACCCATTCCCATCTGTGGCCTACTCCTGCTCCTCATCGTCGTCCTCATCATCCACCTCAGTGCCGCCATCGTCTTTCCCATCTATGCAGGTAGTACCCTGATCATCTGAATTGTTAAGGATGGCGACCCTCATGAGTCCCTCTTGTACTGCTGCAACTGCATACCTAAACGCCTTCCTAAATTGCTTCTCTTTCTTCTACTCCTACAGCAGCTCTTCAGCCACAACCCCACTTGGGGACACCAGGAAGTCTGTGAGCGCTAGATCATTGATCCACGTCTTGAGCGTGAGCAGATCCTCGACAGCGACATTGCTCAGACTGTGCCTGAACTCTGTCACAGCTCTCCCATCTAGGGATAACATGCACTCAGAAGGCGTGCTAGTTGCAAGAACAGCAAACAGGTTGAGCATGACCAGAACAAGTGTGCGCTACTTCTTCTGGTTGTCACCAAAGAAATGGAGCACGTTGCACTTGCGGCCATCGCGTGCGTTCTTTTTCTAGTCCTCCACCTCCTACTCCACCGAGCCGGGCGCAATCTCGGCTGGTTCCTGTTCTGGCTCGTCGTACAGCTTGTCCATGGTGTCCTCCGGGGCAACCTCCACCATCCTCTTTTTGGGCCTCTTATCCTTGTTCACTGTCCACCTCTTTGCTGTTGCAGCTGGGTTGTCTGCTGCACAAGAGGCACCTCCATCTGCAGGAACGGCAATGCTAGAGGCAACTCGAGCTGGGATATCTGTTGCAAGAGAGGCATTGGCTCCAGCTGCACGGGAGCCAGTGCTGGAGGCACCAGAAATTGCACGGGAGCTTGTGCCAGAGGTACCTCCACCTGCACGGGATCCGCTGCAGGTAGAGGTACCTCTGGCACCTCCACCTCTTGCACGAGGCAGTTCCAGCTACACAAGAGCCAATACTAGAGGCAGTTGCAGCTGCCCCTCCTTGCGTCTCCTCAACCTCATTGTCTACATCATCCCCAGCACCCTCTGCTACCTACTTCTCTAGATCTGCAACTTCTGACGCTGTCGTGGTAGCAGCTTCTGCCTCCCGCTTCTTTTGTGCCTTGACAAAGTATGGCTACAGCCATGCTACAGTTTTCACCTCCAGTTCTTTTGCCGACTTGATGCCCATGGAGGAAAGCCCTTTTCATCCATGTTGACTCAATGGAGCTGAAGCTGAGGTTCTTGTCAACAATTTGCTTTCACACACAGCATAGGAAATACTTTCTATTAAAGGTAATACCCACCCTAGCGACAGACCAAGCCACAACAACGTTGTTGCCATCCACAGTGGCAGCTATGGTGACATTGTTTGTCTGTGCAGCGCAATATTTTGGGAGGCTTCCATCTGCTTTAGCTTCAACCACTTCTACTCGGGCGACAGACGCAAATGCTTCCACATTCCAGAAATGGTCCCGTCATTCATAGCAAACATACCCTTCTTCCCATTGAGCTTCTTTCCTATGCAGAGTTGGCACGTCGAGGTTCCCCATTGATGATGACAAGCTAGCTACAAGGCCAAACTAGGCTGCTTCTTGCCCATGTTGACACTCGTGGCTATGCCTTCAATAGCCACGGCATCCGGAGGAACAGCAGAGCTTGCAGCCGCTTTAGTAGATCCAGAAACTCCTGCCAATGAAGCCATGGTGCGCCTGACGCGAGATGCAGAGGACAACATCAGAGTCCGACAGTGCAGTGCCCACTGGAGTGGCTGGAGAGCCTAGCACCTGAGTACACAATTGGACAATGCCCGCCTCTGTAGCGGAATGGTGGGAATCCTAGTTGGGAATAGTGGGTGGAATGGTGGGCATCCTACTTGGGAAGGGCGGGGTGCTGAGGGCAGAAGGGGGGGGGGGGGGGGGGGGGGNAGTACACAATTGGACAATGCCCGCCTCTGTAGCGGAATGGTGGGAATCCTAGTTGGGAATAGTGGGTGGAATGGTGGGCATCCTACTTGGGAAGGGCGGGGTGCTGAGGGCAGAAGGGGGGGGGGGATGGAGACCCTAGCATCTTCTCTCACGTCAGGTAGGCCAGGTACTCTGAACTACATGTGGCATCCTCGGAAACGTAAGGTACTACCTAAAGTTGTTCTGGTAAGGGGGTAGGGGGGTCCTAGGTGCGGTGAAAGTTTTCTCAGTTGACTCAGACTTGAACCGGCTCCTCCGGTTCTTTTGCCCCCCCGTAAAAGGTGGACCCACAAGTCCGAGTCGAGTCAGAAACCTTGGGTTCGGACTTATGAGTCCTGAAAAAGACTCAGACTCGTGAGTTTTATTCACGAGTCCTCTCGCCTGGGTTACAGGCTTAGTTTTTGCTGCCTCAGCCCAAAAACAAGGTGGGAGCTTGGCATCGAAGAGCATGCTTCACACCATGCTGAGCATGGTCTGGTTCATCCTCTCGGCCATGCCGTTGCTTTGGGGATTGTAAGGGGTGGTTTGCATGTGGCGGATGCCATGATGCTTGAGCCAAGGCATGCCTCGTACTCATAACCGTTGTCACTTCAGAGCATCTTCACATTCTTGGACGTTTGCCGCTCTACTATGACGACGAACTCGAGGAGCTTTTCCTTAACCTATTCCTTGGTTTGAGGAAGTAGATCCATACCTTGCGGCTGTGGTTGTGGATGAAGGTCAGGAAGTACTTGCTTCCTCTGTTAGATGTCGTCTAGAAGGATCCGCACATGTCGCTGTGGATCACGTCCAAGACATTCTCCGCTCTTTGACCTCCTTTTCCAAACCGCTTCTTCTTAACCTTCGCTTGGAGGCATGATTCACACAATGTACACCCTTCTCCGTGCTTCATGGTGCACCCTTCCATATTGCAGACCACCTCTTGCTCCTGCATCTTCTGCAGCGTGCTGTTAGCCACGTGGCCAAATTGCTAGTGCCACATCTCAGCGTCAGTGTCCTTTGTTGATGTGGCAGCTACAGCAGTCGCCGGTGGTGCATCCTTTGGCTTCGGTGCCACTGTCTCAGTGGCACATGCTAGTCCCTCATCCGACACCTTGGTAACCTTGGTTTGAAGCACGTAGAGGCTGTTGACTCTTGGAACTTGAATCATGAGGCCATCTTTGGTACACATAATCTTGATTTCCTTGTCTTTTAGGACCATGGCTTTCTTGTTAGTGAACACCACGGTCACGTTGTTGTCGGTGATTTTTGAGACCGGCAGCAGGTTTGCTGCAAATGAGGACATGTACACCACCTTTTACAGATTGACCTCCTCGGCACCGTTCACATTGAATGTGATCACCTTTTTCCCTTCACCCATGGCTTGGAAAAGGCCGCCATTTGCGCACTTGATGCACATGTCAGTTTCGTCCATGGAGACAAATCCACCCTTCTCTTTTGAGGAGTGGTTGTTGGTGTCCGAGTCAAGGATGAATCTCCCGGGCCTATGGAGCGTTACTCCCTTCATGGAAAAACCTTAAGCCATCATGTTGGTAAGCTCCTTCTTCTCCTTCCCACCCTTGTTCCCAGCTTCTTTCTTTGACTATAGCAGTCCCTAGCCCAGTCCCCAACCTTGCCACAGTTATGAAGGTTTTCATGCTTCTGGGAACTCTTCCCGCCACCATGGCCTTTCCCTCCACCGCCACCACTTTCACTACTACCTTGACCAGAGTAGGAGCTTGTACCTTGTCCACAAAAGTTAGGGTCATACGCTGCAATGTTTGCCTCGCTGCCACTTCATTGCATGGACTCGTTGCGGACGTGTTTGGCGACAGCCTCATACATCAGATTTTCTTCCTTCCAACCGCCAAATACGGTGATCAAGGACCCCCAGCTTTCCGGTAGTGCCATCAGAAGGATCATGGCACGTATGTTGGAGTCGAGTTTCTATTCCATTTCTTTGATATCTTGCAACACATTGTCAACATACTATAGAAATACAGGGATTGTCCTTCGTTCACCCTCATCGACATCAACCTTTGAAAGATGAAGAGTTACTTTACTAGGGCGTTCCATTGATACACCAGTGAGAGTTTTGTATTGGCCTCGGTGGCCGATATGAATCCTGTGATGTGGTAGTGTTGAGTCTCGTTGATTGACGTCACAAGTATGGTGAGAGCCATGTTGTTCTTCGTGGTCCATACTGCAAGGTCAGCCGCATGCATAGCCACTATCGCATCGACGGGTGTTGTCCCGGTCCCTTTTAAGATGTTGCTGTCCCGGTCCCTTTTAAGATGTCGAGGAAGCCACACACATTCATGAGAATCTCAGATTTCCATCTCAACAAGGGAAAACATGCCCCCGTGAATTTGAACATACCCGCCTCAAGGAGGGCTTGAGTCAGATCCGCCATTTCTGGCGGTTTCTTATCTCTTTTCTTTTGCTGCTACTCTGCTTTGTTGAGGCCGGTGAGGCTGATGAGGCTGCTGACTGTGACAATTGTCAAAGGTGCAGTTGGTTCCATTGCATACCCCTTCCGCTGATGATTACCTAAGGTGATGGTGCCATTGTGAGAAATAGACTTGGGGTCGTACCACCTTCTAGAGGGGTACATCTTTATCTCGTTGGGGCTCGAGCATCTTATCCAGCATGGACAGAGCTATTCCTTGTCCCCTAGTACGCCATGTGCACGGACCCTATCCTAAGGAGCCGATGGAGCCAATGGAGAAGATGGAGCCATCCGATCTTCATGTCCTTGTTGTACATGTACGCCCCGCCAGACCACGCACGAGTCGGTCTTGAAAGCGTGCCTTGGAACCAGAATTGTGGGTCCATAACCCTTTTTCAATAGGCAGAATAGCAATAGGCTAGAAAATGGGTCCCGACATGGGAGGCCGCTGACCGCTCTTGATATTGCAACCAAGATAACATATCACCCTTGAACGAGGGATCCACACTTCACGTTCGTTCAGTTTGTAACCTCACAAAGTCCGCATGAAGGTCTTTAGTGTCTACCCTTGATTGGACACTCTGAGAGGAGTCTCAAACCAAATAACTGTAAATGGATGCATGTAGGATAAAGGCTTTTATACTTGTAGAGCTTTTTTCATACTTCTGCTTGTAGTGGCTCCACAGGAGCCAGCCTCAACCTACATTCCTACTTGGCGTGTCCTGAGATCGCCAAGTGTCATCCTCAAGGCAGGCTATAGTAAGCTTCCTAGAAGCTTCCTAGTTAGCTTCCTAGAAGTTTCCTGTCCTATTTTGGGCCACACAAAAAACTACGGCCTTTGTGGGGTTTGAACCTGCGACCCATGAGCTCCATGCGCCTGATCCAACTAGGCATCAAAGGTGTGTCTTCTATGATGATCTCCAGGAAACATACCCATGATGGACAGTGCATTCCTGGCCTGTCTCAGAACAGACCAAGGGGATGCACTCCATAGAGTAGTGCATGCATTGTCTCTCCGTGCAATCAGCCAGCAAGCCAGCCAGCCAATGGACAAGGTGCATATCATTCAACAATCCGAACACCATCCGCCAGTCCTGTTCAACCCGAGATGCGTCTCTATAGGAGCAACCTATGCGTGACGAGCTCAATGTGATCACAGAGCATGGAGTTTACGGCTTGGTGGACCTCCCACCTGGTCAAAAAGCCATTGCCGCACATTGGGTGTTCATATTCAGGCGTAAACCCAACAGTACGGTTGAGCGTTACAAGGCTCGCCTCACTACCAAGGGCTTTTCTCAAGTGACTGGCATCGACTATGACGCCACGTTTGCCCCTGTGGGGAAGTACACCACCGCCAAGGAACTGTTGAGCCAGGTAGCCTAGCATGACTGGAAACTTCACCAAATGGACGTCAACAGCGCATTCTTGCACGGACGCCTCAATGAAGAGACCTACCTCACTCAGCTGCCTGGCTTTCATGATGGTACTGGCCATTTCTGGTGCCTTCGCAAGACGTTGTACGGGTTTAAGCAGTCTCCGCACTGTTGGACCCTAGAGATTTCTGACATCCTTGAGTGTGGTGGCTACCGTCACAGTCCAGTTGATCCTACTCTTTTTGGTCAGTGACCTTGTGGCACTGTTTGTTGCCGTCCTAGTTTATGTGGACCATCTCCTTATTGCCTTGCCAGATCCACAGGTTGTCTAGGCTGTGAAGGACCTCCTCTAGTATGCGTACAAGATGAAGAATCTTGGCCTTGCCCGTGTCTTCGTCGGCATGACCATCAGTGTCGCGTGCTCACCGTGCATCAGGTCGGGTATGTCCGTACTCTTGGGGAGCGGTTCGCCAACCTCCTGGCTCATGTTCCCTACACATCTATGCCCATGAAGCTTGTTGGGCAGCGACTTCTGAAGGTCGCTGACCCTGTGCGGTTGGAGGAGCTGGTAGACCTTACGACCTACCTCCAGGTCATCGGATCTCTTCTGTTTTTTGGCAATATCACACGTGCTGATGCTTGGTTTGGACTCACCTTCTTGTCCCAGTTCTCCCAATGGCCGCGTTGCCTCCATCTCAAGGTAGCGTTGCATGTCATCTGCTAAGTCATGTCAACACCTTTTCTTGGCTTGTGTGTTTGCTCACAGCCCTCTGTTTCTGATGGATACACAGAAAGCGATTGGGCCGAGGATTGTGACACACGTAGCCGGTCCGGTTATATCTTTCTCACGGCGGTACCACAGTTTTCTGGAAGAGCGGTAAGCAAGGTTGTGTCACACGCAGCTCGACTGAGGCTGAGTATGTCGTTCAGGGTGTAAGTTTCTGTGAAAGCATTTGGCTATATCATCTCATGCAAACGCTGTGCCAGCCCATTTGCTGCATTACTCTTGTTACGACAATAAACTCACTCACCGGATTGCTAAGCACAATGATATGCATCACACTCGCACAAACCACATCAATATTGAAGACCACTTTGTCCATGCACGCATTGCGTGTATTGATGTGCGACTTATTGGAGTTGACACCCATAAGAAGCGTGCTGAATTTCTCACCAAGGCGCTCTATACTGGGAAGTTCAAAGTGGTTGCGCATGCTGTTGGTCTTGAATCTCTCCGTGCCGGTCCCGGTTAATGTGTCTCCATCTAATCCTGCTCTGTTACCCCAGTTCTACCCCATGTTTTCCGTTCTCATGCTGTTGTGACTCCTTTCTCTTGCTTGTGGCTCGTTGTCACCTATCCGTGCCCCTTGTGCGCTTATGGCATCTGGTGTCTACAGGTCATGGGGGGTGTTGTTATGTCAGTCTTGCTGACCTGTGCACTTGACTCCATTCACATGCAGGCAGGCTACGGTGGTCGTCGGCTACCTTCGTGGTATCTCCCTCATCGTGCACATCCTTATGTGCATACAGGAGTTTTCTCACTGGCCAGTTCACGAGGGCCCTGTTATGGCACCGTCGTGTCTGCTCTTTGTCAGCTTAGTTCTGTAGGCCTTGTTTTTCTGCTTCCATTGCTTCATTTGGTTCATCATTTTGCCACCTGAGCGTCCCGTACTGTTGCCGGAATCTGTCTGGTTCCTGTTTGGTAGCTTGTAGAAATTTTCCTGAACTTTGCCTTAGGTTAGCCGCTGCGCAGTTTGCACGTATGCTAGCCTGGCCAAGGGTGGAGGCAATATCCCTCTCTCTCACTCGTTGTTCAATCAACTCCTACATTTTCAATTACATATTTGCCGTCTCTCAACCTAACTTAGTGTCGTCTGTCCCATTGTATCACACACCATGTCCTCTCTCACAAAGAAAACAGCTAAGAGGATTATCGCATTCCCTCATAATGCCGGTAGAATAATAGTCCAGGCACGGCTAAGAGAGACGTGTAGAGTTTCACATGCTTCAATTTACAAGGAGACATGGTAACCTACAACCTCATAGCATAGCGGGTGATGCATGTAGCAAGGTCAGTTTCCCCTAAACCTGCCCAAAAACCATGGTTTTTTTCCTTGCTATGTGTACACACAGATGTACGCATCAGCGTCTGAACCCACCGATGCAAAGTCTCAAGCTGGACACAGTCACTACACAAACGCACATGTCCGGCTTTGATTGGTGGACACATAATGCAAAACCATGCAAATCAGGCCTAAAGGAAGTCCACAAAGAAAACCAGAGGTTGCAGAAAAAGGGTAGGGTGCCCCTGCAAGTCTTCAACACGCTGTGGCCATTGGGCAGTGTGATGTATTCCATGAGTGCTATTCGGCCAGATATAGCCCATGTTGTTGGGTAGATGAGCTAGTTTGCGGCCAACCCAGGTCCACTGCAGTGGCAGGCTGTGAAGCGCATCATGCACTACCTTCAGGGGACGCGGCATGTGGGTCTCCATTTCAGAGGCCTTGCTTGACTTGAGTCACTTCGTCTTGTCTGCTTCACCAATGCCGATTGGGGAGGCAGGATAGATGATAGAAGATCCAATGTAGACTTTACGTGTCTGATGAATGGATGTACTATAGGTTGGATGAGTCGCATGTAGGGTTGTGTCTCTCTCAACAGCTATAGTCGAGAACATCACCTTGGCTAAGGTGTGTAAAGAGATGAAGTGACTATGTAGCTTTCTATCTGAGATGAAGACACCACAAACAAAGGAAACAGTCATCAAGTTTTTCAACATGAGCTTCATAGAAATTTCCAGAACCCATGCTTCTCCAGGTGCACAAAGGAGATTAAAATCCGCTACCACTATGCTCAGGAATTGGTCTGCATGCAAACAGTGGAGCTTGAGTATGTTCGTACCAAGCTGATCCGAGCCAACATGCTTACGAAGCCAGTGGACAAGGATCTCCACCAGGTAGGCAGACAAGGTACCGCAATGGTCAACGCAAGTGACGAAGACTGATTAAGGGAGCTGATTCAAGGTGTAGAAGAAAGATTTGCTGAGTATGTATGCCCCTTTTTCACTTTAATAAGAGGGATCAAGAATTCTCTCGCCCTGCTAGAGGTATGAATCCGGGGTCCATTGTAGGAGGACTCGCTTATGCATTGTCTCCTGTGAGATATGACCTCTTCGTACACCATGTGGTTGAATGCTTAACTTGGCCATGTTGTTGATTGGGCCAAGTGAGAGTTTATGAGTCCGATCATGGCCCTATGCACGTCTTGGTTGTGAAGGAAAATTCTAAGACTGGGTTTTCGAAGCTTCTTAGGAGCTACATGGTTGGTCTGCCGCCTCGACACTATGATGCTGATGTATCAAGCCCACAACGTCAGTCTATTGGTGATGTGGTTGGCTCAAGTCATCGGCCGTGCGACCGACACGCAACGGATGGAAAAGGCGGGATCCGTGCAGACGATGTACAAACCAGTCAAAGAAGACAGGTTTACAACAGAAACAATGTTGACATTAAGTGTGCTGTATACGGAAAACTGATTTTCAAGCACATCGTACAGCCAAGCATGGTGACACACAACGACGAGTGATACACATGCCAATCCATTTACAACCATCACAAATTACATCACAAACCGACAGCAATGCAATTATGTAGGGTTTACTAAAATTGAAGGCACGTTAGGTTGTTTGTGCTCTCTCTCTGCCATCAGCGTCATCCGTGTAGTGCAGTACTTGGCATGTGAGACAGGCCAAAAACTTTGTCACAACGGCACTTACTCCACCATCAACATTGTCCTTAAAGTGGATTAAGCGGCATGTGAGACAGGTACATGTGCTTCACGTAGTCCTACCGCGTGTCAATGGTGACGTGGACAGAAAAATGTAGCAAGAAGTGGCGAGCAGTCCAGACATAAAGTCCATGCAGATTTCAATACATGGCTCCATTTTAGCAGGGGTGGATCAATCCCGTTGGCCTAATGTGACAAGATTTTTTGCTGATGACAGGTTTTGTACAATTGTAGAATGTTTTGACATCCGTCTACATGCAAACCTACTCGTAAATGTCTTGTCCTCAGCGAAGTGTCCACATGGACTGGTTTTGTACCGCTCCTCTGACAGCATGAGGTATGGTTAATCGGGGCCATTTCATACACTAGTCTTCTAGTGTGTGCCTTCAGTGTGCTCTATTACAAGGGAGTAGCTTACACTAATCCTTACACTCTTTTCATAGTGTATGAGAAGAGTGTACTTTTGTCTTATATGGCCAAAAAAATCTCTTCTTAGGAAGGACTCCAGTGCGTGGGGTTAGTGCATATGGCAAGTGCGCACATGCACCATACAAAAGTACACTAAGAGCGCACTCAGTGCGCTCATTTGTCTCATATGTCAAACCAAATCTTCCTTTTTGTCCTACATGGGAAAACAAGTGTCTTCTTAGAAATTCCCTAAGTGCGTGGGACTAGTTTATGTGGCAAGTGCGGTCAATCACCATATAAAAGTACACTAAGAGCGCACTAAGTGCGTTCATTTGTCACATATGTCCTAGCACATATTCCATTTTGTCTTATATGGCCAAACTCTTCTCTTCTTAGGAAGGACCCCAGTGCGTGGGCCTAGTGTATGTGGTGAGTGCGCTTGGTCTCCATACAAAAATACACCAAGAGCGCACTCAGTGTGCTAATTTGTCTTATGTGTCCTAGAAAATCTTGATTTTTGTCTTATATGTACAAATAACTCTCCATTGAGGAAGGATTTTAGTGCGTGGTGCTAGTGCATGACTTTTCACATTTTGGGGGTCCATATTTATGAAATGCTACATTCGTGTGTCTAGTAGTTCTTATTAAAATTATTTCTCTCAAAGGATATGAAAGAAATTGAAAGAATAAAATGTGTGCTTTTTCCTACGTTGGAAACAAACTTTTTTTACAAAGTTATGTCCATGTGTCTCATAACCATTGTGTTCACAATGTAAATTCGAGGAAAATCATTTTTTTAAATATCTTCCTTCCTTTGCTTAAAATTTTCTCTCTGCAGCTTAAAATGCTTTCCTTTGTTTTTAGTGGACAATTTCAGTCATATTAAGGACGTAGAAATGGCCTTAAAAGTTGTTCTCCGTATTCTAGAACAAGAAGGAAACAATCGCCCACGCAAATCTTTCTCTGTTTCGCTATCTAGATCGTTCGCTTCTACAATCGATGTGCAGTCGTCGTTGGATATTTGCTGGTATCATCGGTCCACGTCACACTTGACGGCCGACAACTCCCACAAAATCGCATATCAAATGGTTCGCCAGTTTCGTCGCTCCAGTTCTCGCAAGACGGTCTAGAGGGGCCCCCCAGTGTACGGGGGTAGTGTATGTGACGAGTGCACTCGAAATGAGTGTGGAAGTGCACTTATCACGCACTCAGTGTGCGACCGAATAAAACCGAAATGCAAGAACGCATCGGGAAAATTTCTCCGTTGACACAGCAAACGTTAGACGTTTGCGATGCAAGTTCGCAAAAATGAAATCATCAACCTCAATGATGTGAAGTTTGAACCCGTGACTGCCTAGTGTGAGGGGGTCCCGAGCTGTCGACGGACGCATCGCAGTCAATGATACGAGAACAAAAATGTGAGGGCGTGTTTGGCCCGACTTTGTGATTTATCGAACGTCTGTTCGCGTATGAAATATGTATCGAAGGAGAGAGTCGATTAGTAGCAATTAATTCAACCAACCAGGAGAGAAGTTCGGATTGTGGCAAGAACCGGTTTCTGCTAGGAGCTGGACAGTACATGTGGAATGACGATAAATTTATGAATAAGAATTTGAAGTTCGATTGACAGGACGTCATGCAATATTGGCCATGCGGAGATGAACCTTAAACTTCTGGAGATGCATCATCCGTCGCTTTTCTGTTGGAGATGTACAATTTATCGCACATTTAATCTAATCGAAATTCATACATGAAACGATTACCGTCAGAAGAAGTGGATGGAACACGTTCCATACGTATATAGCGATCTTCGGTTAGCGGATCGAGACCTTCACGAATCAGAAGTGTTCGGATTCAAACCCCATGTTATCTTGGATCGCGCATTTCTGAGGTCGATCTGGCATCGAAAACAGCGACGGTTTGTCGTTCGAATAGCGACAATCTATCTGGTTGGAAAAGTATTTTTGAAATTATTCGTTCGAACACTGAGTGTGTGATAAGTGCACTTCATCACTCATTCCGCGTGCACTCGCCATATGCACTACCCCCGTACACTAGGGGGGCCCACTAGACCACCCTGCGAGAAGTACAGCGACATATCCAGCATACTACGTCAGGACAACTATGTCGCGGATAGAATAAACAGACGGTTCAGTACGAGTAGACGGTCGTCAAGTAACACGTGTCCGCCTTCTCGCTGCGAGCGGGCGATTCAGATAGCAAGTACGAGAAAGTCG
>SZWC01001019.1:297955-311727 GCA_023375785.1 Penium margaritaceum
CGCGGTCACGCTTCTTGCGGTAGGTACATGCCTCGATAGGGGAGAGAGAGCTTTCTTCTGGTTCCTTCTCGTTCTCATCCACCTGGCTCTAAAGATCCTTCTCCATTAGTACCATCTTCATGTTGTTGCTCCAGTTGAAGAAGTTCTTGCCTTCGAACTTGGCGATGTTGACGCCGGCCACCACAGAAGTGGATGTCGCCATGGTAGTGCAACGTTCAGTCCACAAACGACTCTCTCACACAACAGGGTGTAAGGAATGCCTCAAGGATGAGACAAAGTCTTGTTCTAGATCTGATAGCATTGATAGAAACTAGGGCAGCCCTCAGGGAGGTGATTTGAATCACCAAGAGCCGGCTAGGCAGGACCATCTGTTTGAGAGAGGGAGTTGCAGGTTGCACAGACAGAAATTACAGAAAGAAATGTTGCTTTTCAGAGAATGCGAATGTCAAAATAGACTCTTGAAAGAGGAAGTACATTATCACAGCTTTCTAACAAGCCATTATATGCCTCATTTGGCCTAGGGAGCACTGAGATACACTCTGTGAAAGTCTACCCTCTAGCAAACTCTCCTGGCCTAGCGGGATGATCGGCAGTCACCTTGTCACACAAGAGAATTATGTCTCACACCACTTGGACGACCAACAATCGTTGTCTGTACGTTCTTTAAGTTCTCTTGGAGGTCCTCCAACCACCTTTTCTCCTTGAAGGCCGCTCTCAGCTATCCTGGCCAATAATCCTGCCGCCTTTTGAGCTCAAAGTGCTCAGGTCGTCACTTGAACCCGACCCATGATCTCCAAACGTTGGAAACCCATATCTCACTCAAACGGACTCCAAATCGAGTTCCATAAAGTGCATTGGAACCTGTAAAAAATCCTCTATGCAACTTTTATCCCAGTGAGTTTTATCGAGCAACCTACCTTTGTCACTTTCTGGCACTCTCATATCCATCAGTGTAGGCCCATAATCCTCTATTAGCTATAGAGCTAACCACCTATGGGAGAGAAGCCATGAAACCAAAAATCTCTCTTTTATTTACACCTAATTCCTTCACAGGTATGTGTTGTACACCCCAAACGTAATCAGGAATCCAATTCACCTTCAAGATTATTAACACTTTAGTACTACATCTCAAAAAGAGCTCAAGTCATCAATGCTAAGGATAGCAACAAGTAAGGGTTAATTGATCAACATGAAATACAAGTAATGTTAGTGATGTCTGTCTCGTCCCTGAACTCAAAAGTATATTTTTGAGAAATGGCTTGACCCAGCCACATCACCAATAGACATGGGCTATCGGCTTGACACATTTGAATCGTAGTGCCAAGGTTGCAGGCCAACCATGTGGCTACCAAGAATCTACAGAATTCCTTTCTTGGGATTTTTTTAAAATCAACGAAGATGTGCTTGGAGCCAGGATCTAAATCATAACTTCTCACTTGGCCAAGTAGAGTAATTTGCCAGGCTGACCATTAACCCACATGGTGTACTTACAGCCATATCTCACACGGGACAGAGGATAAGTGAGTCACCTACAACGAATTAATGGGTCATATCTCCACAAGGGGGGGAGAATTCCTTACCCATACTATGATGAAAAAGAATTGAATTGCCTGATTTGGCAACATGAGGTGTCCATGAGTTACCTCATTGAGGAAGGATTGCAAGTGAAGTTTGAAGATGAGGAAGGGATGCATACTAACAGAGGAGGGGAGTGGTGACAGTCTCATGCTGACTTGGACGATGAGGAAATGAAAACTAAGGATGTTTTTTGATATCCCGACACATTGGTACTTCTCATTCCCAACCTACATAGGGAGCACAAAGCAACCAAGCTTGTGGGTGGATAGGTAATTGATGAATTTTGATCCCTTTCATTGAATGTTATTTCCCCCCCCCTTGTTTTTCAGAATCAAGATCTCAAACAAGCTAACTGGTTGGTCATTGTTTCAAATTCTTTTCTGCATGCTTGGGATGCATGATTTAGTGTTCAATGGAAAGCTTGTGCCAAGGACTTGACTTATCACTTGAGTCCTGAGGCCGAGGTGTTGAAGGGCCAAATTATCCATTGTATCCATGAGTGTTTGGAGTACACCACAAATAACAGAGGGAGGGGGGGGGGGGGAGGGAGGGGGTCTAACAGAATGGCAGTTCTTTTAACTTAAGATTGTTGTCCATGAGAGTACGTGATGTTTTGAAAGGTGACTCTTTCAATGTGTAGTGCTGTGTTTATAGCCGTGTTGTTATCGCGTGCAGGTTACTTGGGCAAGATGGATGGTTTGCTACAAAATATGATCCTCATCCTGCATGTACTCAATTTTGCTTTTAACTTGGACATGGGGTCCAGGTTCAATTGTGGCATGTATGCATGTACTACCTCCACTGACTCTGACACAATACCAGAGGATACTGTGTCTCATGCTACAATGATGGCAGAGCATTTCATACAAGTGATGTTGACCAACAACATCGATGTTACTGAGTGATTTTCCCCCTCTGAAGGCATGGGGCTATGGTTAGCTCATGGGCCAAGGACCTCGAGGAGTGTTAATAGTGACGTATAGTATGGGTACACTGTGTGCGCAGAGGACCTTTTGGTTTTTGAAAAGGTACGTGTTTCATGTCTCTTCTGACGAGTTTTCCTTTCTGTGGCAATTTATTCTTAACAATATGTTGCTTGGCATGTGTGTGTTCCGTGAGAGGATTATTTTGATTTTCTCATTGAAAATATTAAGGAGTCAAATGTTATGTACTTCTCTCTTTTGACGAGGTCAAAATGCTATATGACTAGCCAACAACAGGAGTAGAACAAGCTGAGGTGTGTTGAAAAGATGCTGGATTTGGGGCTGTTCTCTTGGATAACTGCAGATGGTATGTGTTGCCATAGTTTCCACACCATTTGGTGCACAACAGTGATGAAATGTATGTGCTTCTTGACTTAACATATGTGCGAAAGGATATCCTTGTTTTGAGGAATTACGTACCTGTGACGGAGGCCAAGATGCAACATGTTCACCACGGTTTCTTCTCACCACTGGGAATCAGTTTCATTCCTTTCTACACGATGAACGATTTGGATTACTGTTAGTTTTTTTCTTTTCTTTAATTTATGTGATTGGGAGTGGCGGTGTTATTGGTTGTGCCCCTTGCCATGAGTGCCATTGGGCCGATTTATTTGCTGACAGCTGTGAAGCATCTGGATGCATGATCTGAGTATAGATTTGGATTTTGTGGAGTTTTCCATGCACAATCAATGTGAGAATGTGAGTGCTACGCATCCCGCTAGCCTATGAGTGCGTTGGAGGGAGGACTTTGATAGAGTAGCGTTGTGCTCTCTTTGACAAATGAAGCATACAAGGGCCCATTTTATAAATATGTGATAGTTTCATCTCTCAATCAAAAGTATATCGATGACATTCACGTACTCTGAAATGCTAGTTTTTCTTCCCTAATTTCTGTCTATGCAACCTGCAACTCCCTCTCACAAACAACCAGTCTTGTCTAGACATCTCTTAGTGAGCCTGATCATATCCCTGAGGGCTGCCCCAGTTTTTCCATCAGTGGTTTCAGAGCTAGAACAATGCTTTACCTCATCCTTGCTGCATTCCTCGTACCCTGCTATGTGAGAGAGTCGTGTGTGGGCCAAACACTACACTACCATGGCAACATCCACTTGTGTGGTGGTTGGTGTCAACATTGCCAAGTTTTCGGGCATGAACTTCTTCAATTGGAGAAACAAAATGAAGATGGTGCTATTAGAGTGGTAAATCTGGAGCCAAGTGAATGAGGAGGAACTAGCTCAGTCCTCTCTCACACCTGGTGAGGTGCGTGCCTACCGCGAGAAGGGTGACATCACCCTTACTACCATCTACCTCTTCCTCACCAAATGGCAGCAAATCCTCATCCGTGGCATCCTCATGACAAAGAAGGTTTGGATAAATCTTGATTCTACTTATGATTCCAATTCCGTCCTCGTGAACATACAGGCACGTCATTGCTTGTACATTGTGAAGATGGATGAGTCTGGATCCATAATTGACTAAATCAACATGGTGAAGTCTCTTTCTGGCCACCTTGCTGCGATTGAGGACCCTGTCAAGGAACTCTTATTGACCATCCTCTCTGGCCTTCCTAGTGGCTAGAATCCTCTGATGTTTTCCCTAGACTAGCGTGAAGACAAGCTCTCGCTCAATGATGTGAAAGAGAGCCTGCAATATGAGAAGGAGCACCACAAGGAAGATGAGGGAGGAAGTGGACTGGATGTTGCTCTCATCACCAACTCTGGTCATGGGGGTGTTGCTCCACCAACCAGGGGTGATGGAGGAGGAGTGAAGAAGAAGGGGAATTGCCACTACTGGAATAAGCCATGCCATTGGACGCACAAATGCCAGAAGAAGAAGGCGGATCTTGCGGCTGGACTGGGATTGGCAAGGTAGTCTGACGCTTTCACAAATCAAGCAAATTGAGATATTGGATTGCCGATCACCATTGAAGTCCTACATGTCTCCGACAACACCATCTTGTTGTTGATCATCGACTCGGGAGCCACGCAGTGCATGGCGTGTTGCTAGGAGTGGTTCGTCATGTATACTGCCACTGAACCTCGTCGGGTGTACATGGAGGAAAATCATGTCCAAATGGCAGTTGGGGGGAGTGAGATAGTAAATCTCGATATATTTAGGACATGCATGTGGATTTTTGTGTGAAGGGGTGGCTCCATATTCCAGAATTTTCAACTAACCTTCTCTCTATTTCCTCTCTCATCTCCGAAGGCATGCATATTCAATTTGAGAATCGTGGCTGAACCATCTGTGCTCGTGCAGGTTGTTTCCTTACAAAAGCAGATAGGAGGATGGTCTGTACCGTCTCTACGAAGCGTTAGAAACATCATGCCTTAGAAGCATGTGACACTCCAACAAAGACACACCAACGGCCACCAGGGCTGAAAATGTGTTCTTATAAGGTGCAAACCACACACAGGCCATCATACCCCACACCATAACTAGGCGTAAGAGTGCCTTTTTCTTGAACCATCATTTCCATGGAGTGACGGAATTGGGCAGTAGCCTTTGGGGAATCCGGTTCCAGACCCATGTGACATATTTTACGGCCTCCTCCTAAAACTCAAACGTCAGTCCCGACTCAGTGAGCAGTGTGTGTAGAGTATCACCAAGGGTTCTATGCCACCTTTCAATGACCCCATTTTGCTATGGAGTATAAGGATTTGTCTTCTGGTGCTCAACCCCCTTTGTTCTCAGTTTGGCAGCCAGTGTACATAGAGATTCCCCGCCGCTGTCTGTCCTTAGCTTCAGAAATGTAAAACCAGTCTGTCACTCCACAAGCGGTTTCCATTCTGCATTGGTGCATTGTGCATCTGCATTTATTTTCAGCAGGAAATCCTAGAGAAAACAGCTATAGTCATCAGTGAGGGGCCCATAACTGACGGATAGCACTGTCATTGGTCCAGTCAGGTCCGTTTCACTAGTGCCAACGGTTTTCTAGTGGTACTTTTGGACCTAGGGAAGGTATTTCTGCGTGCCTTCCCTTCATACCACGCAAGACAAGTGGTTGAATTGATCCCTGTGGACAGTCACTTGGTAGCAGACCATGTGCTGGGGTGTGTTTCAGTAGGTCTGCCAGTGTTTTGGTGCTGATGTGTGCAAGGTGCCGATGAATGAGTTCTGTGTGCAATGTGTCTATGCTTTTCACTATGTGTACTTGCCTGCATTCTTACTGTGTGTGCACAAGGGGAAACAGTGCCAGTTTGTACAGGATGCCAATGTGCAAGAGCACACCAGCAGTAGAGCACCATACGCATAAAAAAGCATACAGCTCTGCCTTGACATAACACAGAAACATTGGCTTGTTGGTTTAGTTGGCCCCTAAAAATGCGATGACTTCCAGACGTGTTACAAAGAGGACCCCATTCAGCCAAAGAATCCCACTCGGTGCTTGCAGTGCCACAGCCCCCAGACACTCAACCACCAACAGTTCCCCTGACCCAGATTTCATGCATTCAACATCATGTGAGGCATGCACCGTGAAAAAAAACTACCGATGCAGTGAAATATGGTGTGATGCTGCAGATCCAAAAAACCATTCATGCATGGGCAATGTGTGCATTGTTGTGACATGCGTGTCCCCCAGCTTCTGGCCTGGTGACTATGGCATACCAATCAGCTCACGTGGCAGCATCTCCATGGTTGCTGTGATGGAAACTGGAGCAGCCCTCAGGGAGGTGATCAGGCTCACCAAGAGCCGCCTAGGCAGGACCAACTGTTTGTGAGAGGGAGTTGCAGGTTGCACAGACAGAAATTACGGAAGCAAATGTAGGTTTGCAAAGAATGCGAATCTATGAATCAAATCTTGAGTAAGAAATAACATTATCACAGCTTTCTAACAAGCCTAAGTATGCCTCATTTGGCAAATGGAGCTGGAAGAACCACTCTGTCAAAGTTCACCTCCTGGCACACTCCTAGCCTAGCGGGATGAGCGGCAGTCACACTCTCACACAAGAGAATTACCATCCCTGCCATGTGCACAATCAATAATCTTGGTGGGGACCTTCCTTGAAGCTCCGTGAAGGTCCTCTTGCCACCTTTCTACCTTGAAGGCCGCTCCAAACCTCCCTGACCAATAATTGTGGCCGTCATTGGTGCTGGTGTGTAGGAGCCGTCACTTTAACCGGACCCATTGCAACCAAACCCTTAAAATCCATATCTCCCTCAAACAGACCCCGAATCGAGTTCCATAAAGTGCTATAGAACCAAAACAACATCCTCTATTCACTTTTGTGACCTGATGATTTTTATCGAGCAACCCACTTTGGTCACTTTTTTTGGCACCCCATATCCAACATTCTCCCACTTTGCGAGAACAAAAAATACATAAGTCCACACTGTCCCCTCAGCTACTGAAAGCAGCGTGCTGCCAACGGCTTGTTCACGATGTCTGCCAACATCATCCTTGAAGGGCAGAACCTGATCTGCACCATTGGCTTCGCCACGAGTTTGCGAATGAAGTGATATCGTAAGTCAATGTGCTTGGTGCGGGCGTGAAACTCTGCGTTCTTGCTTAGAGAAATGGCGCTCATGTTGTCACAGTAGATTGTAGTCGTTGTGGTCTGCTGCTGTCCAAGGCTTTCCAGCAGCTCACACAGCCACACGGCTTCCTTTGCTCCTTCACTCAAGGCGACGTACTCAGCTTGTGTGGAGGAGAGACCGACACACTCTTGCTTTTTGTTCCACCAACTGATTGCACCTCCTCCGAGTACAAACACGAACCCACTGGTCGACCTCCTTGTGTCCAGGTCACCTCCCCAATCTGCATCATTGTAGCTGATGAGGATGGGGCTGTTGTTTCCGTTGAAGGTGAGGTAAAGGCAGCACGCGCTTGAACTCCTCCTAATGCCGCACGCTTGGATTTGTGCAAAACATGCTGAGCACTCCCACTGCTTGGCTGATGTCAAGGCGCGTGCCGACTGTTGCGTACGTGAGACTTCCAATTGCTGCTTGGTACTGAGCTGTTTCCATGCGGCTGCTCTCTTGCATGCCGCAAGGAGTTTGCGTCATGCTCAGCTTTGCTCCCACTTCCAGTGGTGTTGCAGCCTTGCGTGCTCCTGCCATGTTGAAGTGCTTGACGATGTCGCTGACGTACGTGCTCTGTGACAACTCCAAAGTCAGCTACTGCCGTTCGCGCTTGACCCGAAGGCCAAGGTAGTAGTTGAGCTCTCCCATGTCTTTGATGTCGAACCTGGAAGCAAGAGACTGCTTCACATAGTCCAAAAGAGACTTGGATTCAGATGCAATGAGCTGATCATCAACATAGAGCAAGATGATGACCTGACTTGCCTCTTACATGCGTCCATAGACTGCATGGTCAGCTTCACTGCGTACAACGCCAAGGCCAGCCAACTACTCATCCATATCGTGGTACCATGCTCGTGGGGCTTGCCTTAGGCCGTAGCGGGCCTTCACAAGCTTGTACACCAAATCCTCCATTCCCTCCACCAAATACCCCTCCGGCTGCTCCATGTTCACATCCTCCTTGAGTTCACCATTCTGAAATGCACAAGTCACATCCATTTGATGCACCTCCCAGTCCATAGCAGCAGCAAGAGCGAGGATCGCTCGCATGGATGGGAACTTTACGACAGGTGCAAATGTCTCATTGTAATCCACACCCTTAGTCTGTGCATACCCCTTTGTAACCAACCGTGATTTGTACCTGAGCACCTTACCATCTGCACCACGCTTGCGCCTGAAGATCCACCGGTACCGGATCACCCGGCTGCCACGTGGAGCTTCCTCGAGGGTCCAGGTGCCATTCTTCATGAGTGCACCATACTCCTCGTCTGCTGCGGCACGCAAGTCTACGGCCTCGACGCAGTGCATGGCTTCAGCAAATGTGGCTGGGTCATCGGTGACTGTGAGGAAGAGAAGCTCAAGGTCAGAAGACTCTATTAGTGGTGGAACGGTGCACAGGTTCACCAACTCCTCCAGCGGCCTCTGTTTGCTTGCGAGGCGCTCGAATCACCTCGAGGGCTCCCCACTGTCCTTTGCACCTTTGTTGATGAATGTGGATCATCGGGGGAGGTGCTGTATGTTGCTTTATTGCTCCTCCTTATCAGATTCGGCTGCTGACTCCTTGTCCTTCTCATCTCTCTCCACCTCCTTGGTGTTACCGCTGTCACCGCCATCTTCTGCACCGTCCTCTTCTGCTACCGGAACTTCTCGCACTTCAAGTACAAGTGCGGCAGCAGGTGGAACTACAAACATAGGGCTCCAAGTCCAGCCCTTCACGTCCTCTTGAAAGACTACGTCATGGCTGCGGATGATCTTGCGTGCAGCGAGGTTGTAGAAGCGGTACCCCTTGGTGTCGTAGCCAAGGAAGGCGGCCTTCAGTGACTTGGCGTCTAGCTTGTTACGGCTGTCGGTAGGCACGTGCACAAATACGCCACACCCAAAGACTTTCAGGTGCATCACTGTTGGCTTGTGTCTGGTCCACGCCTCCTCTGGTGTCCTCAGCGGCATGGCGCGCGTGGGAGTCCAGGTTTTCAAGAACACGGCAGTGTNGCGGTACCCCTTGGTGTCGTAGCCAAGGAAGGCGGCCTTCAGTGACTTGGCGTCTAGCTTGTTACGGCTGTCGGTAGGCACGTGCACAAATACGCCACACCCAAAGACTTTCAGGTGCATCACTGTTGGCTTGTGTCTGGTCCACGCCTCCTCTGGTGTCCTCAGCGGCATGGCGCGCGTGGGAGTCCAGGTTTTCAAGAACACGGCAGTGTTGACAGCTTCTGCCCAGAAGGTTGGTGGGAGCTCCATGTCTTGGAGCATAGTGCAAACACGCTCCATGAGTATGCGGTTTGTGCATTCAGCCATGCCATTCAGCTGCGTTGTTCCAGGTGGGATGACCTTGTGCTTGATCCCGCGATGCTTGAGAAAGGTGCAGAAGTCGTTGGAGAGGTACTCTCCTCCACCATCGGTGCAAAGCACCTTCAACTGTCTGCCACTCTCATTCTGTGCAGCAGCAATCCACACCTTGAAAGCATCAAAGCACTCATCCTTGCCAGCCAAGAAGGAACCCCACGTCTTCTTTGAAATGTTATCAATGAACGTGAAAAGGTACAACGTACCGGACAAGGACTGTGATGGCATAGGCCCGCACAAATCAGAGTGAATGAGTAAGAGAAGCTCAGCCGCCCCCTTTCCTTCCCTAATGAAGGGAGCGCGGGCTTGCTTCCCTTCAATGCAGCTCTCACAAGCCGATGCACCAGGCTGCTTCACCCCCTTGAGCTCCAGGCCACGGACCATCTGCTACATAGAGATGATGTTGCCTAAGCGGAGTTGACCGAGCCGGCGGTACCACAGGCCGATGTCGTATTTTCCCTCTCTCGCCGCCAACGCTGAGTCGGCTTCCTTCTCCAAAGCCACGTAGAGGCGGTAAGGACCGTCCTTCTTCTTTGTTTTTCCAAGCACACGGCCTGCACGGGCATAGATGGTGCAACCACCACTCTCCAAGAAAACCTGCATGCCTTCGGAGATGAGAGATGGGACAGAGAAGAGGTTAGCAGCCAGCCCAGAAACATGGAGCACCCCCTTCATATGGAGTTTTACGTGCTTACCCTCAACGGAAGCACAAAACACAATCTCACCCTCCCCAACCACCATTTGCACATGATTGTCTCCCATGTACACTCGACGAGGCTCGATGGCGGTGAAGACGAAAAACCACTCCCAGCGACATGTCATGTGCCGCGTGGCTCCCAAGTCGATGATCTACAACAAGGCGGTGTTGTCGGAGACGTGCAGGGCCCGGATGGTGGTCACAAATCCACTCTCCCAATCTGCTACGTTCGTAGAAGCGTCGGAATGCTTTCCCGCTCCCACTCCAGCCGAAAGGTCCGCCTTCTTCTTCCGGCATTCGCGCATTCAATGACCCGGCTTCTTACAGTAGTGGCACTTCCCCTTCTTCTTCCCTACTCCGCCGTTGCCCCTGGTTGGTGCAGTACTACCCCCATGACAAGAGTTGGTGATGAGAGCGACGTCCAGTCAGCTTTCGCCATCCCCTCCCTTGTGCCGCTCCTCCTCAAACAGCAGGCTCTCCTCCACATCGTTGGGGAAGAGCTTGTCGTCACGCTGGTCCAGGGCAACAATGAGAGGCGTGTAACTGCTAGAAAGGCCATAGAGGATGGTTAGCATGAGAACACGCTCCTTGACAGGGTCCTCAATCGCAGCAAGCTGCTCAGAGACAGACTTCACCATGTTGATGTAGTCAATCATGGATCCGGACTCATCCATCTTCACAGTGTGAAAGCGATGATACAGCTGATGGATATGAGAGTGCCAGAAAGTGACAAAAATAGGTTGCCCGATAAAAATCATCAGGTCACAAAAGTGAATAGAGGATGTTTTGCTGGTTCTGTAGCACTTTACGGAACTCGATTCGGAGTCCGCTTGAGGGAGATATGGATTTTCAAGGTTTGGTGGCGATGGGTCCGGTTCAAGTGATGGCTCCTGCACTACCAGCAGCAATGACGGCCACAATTATTGGCCAAGGAGGTTTGGAGCGGCCTTCAGGGTAGAAAGGCGGCAGGAGGACCTTCAGGGAGCTTCAAGGAAGGTCCCCACCAAGATTATTGGTCGTGCACATGGCAGGGATGGTAATTCTCTTGTGTGAGAGTGTGACTGCCGCTCATCCCGCTAGGCTAGGAGTGTGCTAGAGGGTGAGATTTGACAGAGTGGATCTCAGTGCTCCCTTAGCCAAATGAGGCATATAAGGGCTTGTTAGAAAGCTGTGATGATTTACTTTCTCACTCAAGAGTCAATTTAGACATTCGCGGTCTCTGCAGACCTACATTCGCTTCCGTAATTTCTGTCTGTGCAACCTGCAACTCCCTCTCACAAACAGTTGGTCCTGCCTAGGCGGCTCTAGGTGAGCCTGATCACCTCCCTGAGGGCTGCCAAGTTTTCATCAGTGGTATCAGAGCTAGAACAAGGCTTTGTCTCATCCTTGAGGCATTCCTTGCACCCTGTTGTGTGAGAGAGCCATTTGTGGGCTGAACATTGCACTACCATGGCGACATCTGCTTCCGTGGTGACCGGCATCAACATCGCCAAGTTCGATGGCAAGAACTTCTTCAACTGGAGCAACAACATGAAGATGGTGCTGATGGTGAAGGGTCTCTGGAGCCAGGTGGATGAGAAGGAGAAGGAACCAGAAGAAAGCTCCCTATCCCCTGTCCAGGCCCATACCTACCACGAGAAGCGTGACCGCGCCCTCGCAACCATCTACCTCCACCTCGCCGAACGGCAGCAACTCCTCGTCCGTGGCATCCTCACGCCAAAGGAGGTTTGGAAAAAGCTTGAGTCCACTTATGCTTCCAATTCAATCCTCATGAATATGCAGCTGCGTCGTCACTTTCACACTGTGAAGATGGATGAGTCCGGATCCATGATTGACTACATCAACATGGTGAAGTCTCTCTCTGACCAGCTTTGGTCATGGGGGAAGCGGACTGGACGTCGCTCTCATCACCAACTTTGGTCATGGGGGCGGTGCTACATCAACCAGGACCAAAGGCGGAGGAGGAAAGAAGAAGGGTAACTGCCACTACTACAAGAAGCCGGGCCATTGGGCGCGCGAATGCCGAAAGAAGAAGGCGGACCTTGCGGCTGGAGTGGGAGTGGGAAAACAGTCCGACGCTTCGGCGAACGCCGCAGATTGGGAGAGTGGATTTGTGACAACCATCCGGGTCCTGCACGTCTCCGACAACACCGCCCTGTTCTGGATCATCGACTCGGGAGCCAGGCGACACATGACGTGTCGCCGGGAGTGGTTCGTCGTCTACACCGTCATCGAGCCTCGTCGGGTGTACATGGGGGACAACCATGTGCAAATGGCGGTTGGGGAGGGTGAGATCGTGTTTTGTGCTTCCGTTGAGGGCAAGCACGTGGAATGTCGTGTGAAGGGGGTGCTCCATGTTCCGGGGCTGGCAGCTAACCTCCTCTCTGTCTCATCTCTCATCTCCGAAGGCATGCAGGTTTGCTTTGAGAATGGTGGCTGCACCATCTCTGCCCGTGCAGGCCGTGTGCTTGCAAAAGCGAACAAGGAGGACGGTCTTTACCGCCTCTACGTGGCGTCGGAGAAGGAAGCCGACTCAGCGATGGCGGCGAGAGAGGGAAAACACGACATCGGCCTGTGGCACCGCCAACTCGGTCACCTCGGCTTTGGCGCCATCATCTCCATGCAGCAGATGGTCCGCGGCCTGGAGCTCAAGGGGGTGAAGCAGCCTGGTGCAACAGCTTGTGAGAGCTGCATTGAAGGGAAGCAAGCTCGCTCTCCTTTCACGGGGGAAGGGAAGGGTGCGGCTGAGCTTCTCTCACTCGTTCACTCTGATTTGTGTGGTCCCATGCCATCACAATCCTTGTCCGGCAAGTTGTACTTTGTCACATTCATTGATGACAAGTCGAGGAAGACGTGGGTGTCGTTCCTGGCTGGGAAGGATGAGTGCTTTGATGCTTTCAAGGTGTGGATTGCTGCTACACAGAATGAGAGTGGCAGGCGGTTGAAGGTGCTTTGCACCGATGGTGGAGGAGAGTACCTGTCCAACGAGTTCCGCACCTTCCTCAAGCGTTGCGGGATCAAGCACGAGGTCACCCCACCTGGAACACCGCAGCTGAATGACGTGGCTGAACACGCGAACCGCACACTTATGGAGCGTGTTCGCAGCATGCTCCAAGACACGGAGCTCCCGCCAACCTTCTGGGCGGAAGCGGTCAACACTGCCGTGTACCTGAAAAACCGGAGTCCCACGCGTGCCGTGCCGCAGATGACACCGGAGGAGGTGTGGACGGAATGCAAGCCAACAGTGTCGCATCTGAAAGTCTTTGGGTGTGGCGCATTTGTGCACGTGCCTGCCGGCAGCCGTAACAAGCTGGACGCAAAGTCGGTGAAGGCCGCCTTCCTCGGCTACGACACCATGGGATACCGCTTCTACAACCTCGCTGCTCGCAAGATCATCCGCAGCCACGACGTCGTCTTTCAAGAGGACGTGAAGGGCTGGACCTGGAGCCGTATGACCGCTGTTCCACTTGCTCCCGCACTTGTACCTGAAGTGGGAGAAGTACCGGTAGCAGAAGAGGGCGGTGCGGAAGATGACGGTGACAGCGGCAACGACAAGGAGGTGGAGGGAGCTGAGAAGGAGAAGGAGCTGGCAGCAGAATCTGATGAGGAGGAGCAGCAAAGCAATGCACAGCAGCTGCCACGAAGGTCTA
>SZWC01001019.1:312436-324962 GCA_023375785.1 Penium margaritaceum
ACTCCAAGTCTCTTTTGGACGATGTGAAGCAGACCCTTGCTGCCAGGTTCGACATGAAAGACATGGGAGAGCTCAGTTACTACCTTGGCCTTCAGGTCAAGCGTGACCGGCAGCAGCAGACTTTGGAGTTGTCGTAGAGCACGTACGTGAGCGACATCGTCAAACGCTTCAACATGGCAGAAGCGCGCAAAGCAGCGACACCAGTGGAAGTGGGAGCAAAGCAAAGCACGACGCAGACTCCCCGCGGCATGCAAGAGAGCAGCCGCATGGAAGCAGTGCCGTACCAAGCAGTAGTTGGGAGCCTCATGTACGCAGCAGTTGGCACGCGCCTCGACATCAGCCAAGCAGTGGGAGTTCTGAGCAAGTTCTGCCCGAATCCGGGCGTGCCACATTGGGAGGCGGTCAAGCGCGTGTTGCGCTACCTTGACAGCAGCAGCAGCCTTTGCCTCACCTTTAACGGCAACAACAGCCCCATCCTCATCGGCTACAGCGACGCAGATTGGGGAGGTGACCTGGACACAAGGAGGTCGACCTGTGGGTTCGTGTTTGTGCTCGGGGGAGGTGCAATCAGCTGGAGGAGCAAGAAGCAAGAGTGCGTTGCCCTCTCCTCCACCGAAGCAGAGTACATCGCCCTGAGTGAAGCAGCAAAGGAAGCCGTGTGGCTGCGTGAGCTGCTGGCAAGCCTTGGACAGAAGCAGACCACAGCGACCACCATCTACTGTGACAACATGAGCGCCATTGCTCTGACCAAGAACGCAGAGTTTCACGCCCGCACCAAGCACATCGACCTGCGGTACCACTTCATCCGCGAGCTCGTGGCNAAAGTGACAAAAATAGGTTGCTCGATAAAAATCATCAGGTCACAAAAGTGAATAGAGGATGTTTTGCTGGTTCTGTAGCACTTTACGGAGCTCGATTCGGAGTCGGTTTGAGGGAGATATGGATTTTCAAGGTTTGGTGGCGATGGGTCTGGTTCAAGTGATGACTCCTGCACTACCAGCAGCAATGACGGCCACAATTATTGGCCAAGGAGGTTTGGAGCGGCCTTCAGGGTAGAAAGGCGGCAGGAGGACCTTCAGGGAGCTTCAAGGAAGGTCCCCACCAAGATTATTGGTCGTGCACATGGCAGGGATGGTAATTCTCTTGTGTGAGAGTGTGACTGCCGCTCATCCCGCTAGGCTAGGAGTGTGCTCGTGAGCTTTGACAGAGTGGATCTCAGTGCTCCCTTAGCCAAATGAGGCATATAAGGGCTTGTTAGAAAGCTGTGATGATGTACTTTCTCACTCAAGAGTCGATTCAGACATTCGCGTTCTCTGCAGACCTACATTTGCTTCCGTAATTTCTGTCTGTGCAACCTGCAACTCCCTCTCACAAACAGTTGGTCCTGCCTAGGCGGCTCTTAGTGAGCCTGATCACCTCCCTGAGGGCTGCCAAGTTTTCATCAACAGCTGCATGTTCATGAGGATTGACTTGGAAGCATCAGTGGAATCAAGACTTTTCCAAACCTCATTTGGCGTGAGGATGCCATGGACAAGGAGTTGCTGCCGTTCGGCGAGGTGGAGGTAGATGGTTGCGAGAGCGCGGTCACTCTTCTCCGGTAGGTATGGGCCTCGCCAGGAGAGAGGGAGCTTTCTGCTGGTTCCTTCTCCTTCTCGTCCACCTGGCTCCACAAAACCTTCTCCATCTGTACCATCTTCATGTTGTTGCTCCAGTTGAAGAAGTTCATGCCTTCGAACTTGGCGATGTTGATGCCGGCCATCACAGAAGCGGATGTCGCCATAGTATTGCAACGTTCAGCCCACAAACGGCTCTCTCACACAACAGGGTGCAAGGAATTCCTCAAGGATTAGACAAAGCCTTGTTCTAGCTCTGATACCACTGATGCAAAATGGGGCAGCCCTCAGGGAGGTGATCAGGCTCACCAAGAGCCACCTAGGCAGGAACAACTGTTTGTGAGAGGGAGTTGCAGGTTGCACAGACAGAAATTACGGAAAGAAATGGAGGTTTGCAAAGAACGCGAATGTATGAATCGACTAACAAGCCTAAGTACGCCTCATTTGGCACATGGAGCTGGAAGAACCACTCTGTCAAAGTTCACCTCCTGACACTCTCCTAGCCTAGCGGGATGAGCGGCAGTCACACTCTCACACAAGAGAATTGCCATCCCTGCCATGTGCACAACCAATCATCTTGGTGGGGACCTTCCTTGAAGCTCCCTGAAGGTCTTCCTGCCGCCTTTCTACCTTGAAGGCCGCTTCAAACCTCCTTGGCCAATATTTGTGGCCGTCATTGGTGCTGGTAGTGCAGGAGCCGTCACTTGAACCAGAGTCAGTGCCACCAAACCTTGAAAATCCATATCTCCCTTAAACAGGCTCTGAATCGAGTTCCGTAAAGTGCTACAGAACCAGAAAAAAATCTTATATTCACTTTTGTGACCTGGTGATTTTTATCGAGCAACCCACTTTGGTCAGTTTTTTGGGCACCCCATATCCAACATGCTAGCCATCCTGCTGGGTATGGAGATGCAGCTGGCTGCTGGGACGGGAAGGGGCCCTAATACATAGGCGGTAGTGGCTGAGGTGGCGCTGATGGAAACATGGGAAGATGCGGGTAGCCAAAGGTCTCTGCCTCAAAGGGTGCGGGGGTCCGTGGTCTCATCGGGGCGTGGATCCACCAGGGAAGAGCTTGACCATGCTGGCTGGACATTAAGGAGGGTGTTGTGTATGTGTCATAGCTGGCGATGCCTGCTTTGTGCTCACTGTCATGATATTCTGAAGAGCTGGGCAAGCTCTCCGGAAGTTTTGGTGGCTGTCCACAATGGTTGCAGGTTCAGTTGCCTGCACCATGGAAATGGCCCTGCCGCCGACCACCTTGGCCAGCACTACCACCTCTTTCATTCTGCAAGTGGGTGGGTTGAAAGGTGCCTGCTCCCTGGTGCACTTACGCACTGGCTGCTGCCCCCTCATCCTCATGTGTCTCTCGTGGATGATGTCCTCATAGTTGCGCAGCTCCTCAAACACTTCAGCAAGGTCAGTCCTCTAAATTTTGGAGACCCTCAGTCGTCGAGGAAGGCCACTCCGAAACTCCGTGAACAGCTCCCCTAGGTGCTGGAGGTCTGGGTCTAGCAACTCCAGGACGGTGTAGGAGGCTCCAAGACCACGGATGTGCCACTGAAGATTCACTGCAGCATCCTAGTACTCGGCCAAAGGAGCATCAAGCTTTGGGTGCAAGTTGTGCAGCTTCTTACGCATAGCGATGACAAGCACCATCCCCTGCTCCTCCTTCTGCGTGGTCAGATGCTGCCACACATCGTGGGGTCGAGGGTGACCACTGCAAGGGTTGTTTGGGTCCTGCCCTTTCCCTCCAAAATGGAAATGGCAGACTACATATTGGTGGTCTCCCGGAAGTGCACGGACCAGGGTGTTAAATGCATGCAGAAGCACTTGCATGTCTGTTCCTTTCGAAGGCTGGGCAAGGTAGTACTCCTGAAGGCCGTGTTCCACCACCCATGAGATAAATATGTCCTCTCCTTGATAGCAAATCACTCGCGCCCAACAGTGGCGGCGTAAGGTCCTTGTGGGACATAACCTTCCTCAGTTTGTCCCAGGTGATGCTGGTGGAGGTGGCGCCAGCGCCGGTGCCAACGCCGGGACTTACTCTGGCATTTGGACCGGCTTGACTCATGGCTGTTCTAGGGTGGAGGGAGACTCAATATTGTGACACAAGCTCTGTTTCTGCCTCGTTGCTGCCAAAGAAAATTCTGGCAGCAATTTTCCGGGCCCACTTTGGGATCAGCTTTCTGCTGTGAGCCTTAAGCTTGTTGGGAACCACCTTCTTTGACCCTCTAGACCTCTTTCAGGTCGTTTTGGACCTGCAAGACAACCCTGTGGGCCAGGAGATCCTGCAGGGGTTCCTTGAAGAGAGTGAATAGCACTTAGTTTTCCTTCTCCCCTTGGCCTTTACCACTCCACGGGCTCTTTCCTATCTTCTTCCATCAGCACTGCTTGTGCGTGGCCTACTGAAGGGTTCGCAACGCGTCTGGTGGGTCTTGCGGCCTGCTTTTGCAGTGGATGTGCCGATCTACTTGCACACGCCACTTTGGCCGGCCCCTTTCTTTGCTCAGGGCCAACGCGAGGAGCTACCCTCAGGCCGCAAACCTTCCTCTGATACCATAAGAAGCTTCCTACCTAGCCAATGAAACTTAATACGAATGAGTGTGGGTTATGCTAGGGTGAGGAATAGCCAGCGGCCATGGATTCAAGAAAAGCTAAATCCTCTAGTAGCATGTTGGCCTATGACTAGCGATGAGGTTGCTAATCAAACTCACCCGTCATGCCGGCAAGCAAGGCTCACCGACGAGCATTCTCACTCTATGGCGAAATCTCTCAACAGCCCAAAAAGAGGCGGGAGCAAATCCGTGTGACCCACACGGTGCGCGCAGTGTTCCTCCTACAAGGTGGCATAGTCTGTGCCTGTCCGAATATGAATCTGAAGGTCCAATATAGGTCTCGCAAGCCCAAAAATCTAAACTACATCAGTGTAACCAAGAGGTCAGAAGTAAGCAGAGTGCAGGGAAGCATAGAAAGGTAAGGGCCATGCTGGCAGGATGGAGGTGATCACTCGTGAGGAACGCAGCATGCACATGAGATCCACGCCTTCATGTTGCATCGCCTCCGCTCTCTGCACTAGCATGCCCTAAGCACTCACGGCCATCCCAAGAGGATGAATGTGAAAAGTGAAGGATTAAAAGAGGAAGAAGTGTGTGAGCCATGCATTGTGTCCAAGGCAACACAGCAACCGTTCAGGGGAATGGGGATGCATATAGCGGCGAAGCTAAAGAAGGTGCACACAGTTGTGTGTGGGCTACTTTGTAACCTTCATACACGACCATATCCACAAGCTATACCTCTACATCATCAAGAGGAAGGGCGAGGCAATTTCATGCATTTAAGAGTTCGTGGCCTCAGTGGAGCGGATAACGGGGTCAAAAGTGAAGGCGTTCCAGAGGAATAATGATGGAAAAAATGAGGGCTGTTCGAGGTGGATGAAGAGCAGGGGATCAAGTGGCAAAAGACTATGTCACAGACCCTGCAGCACAACGGCATGGATGAACGGGCAAACCGCACACTCCTCAACATGGTTTGATCCATGCTGAATGACGTGAATGAGGGTGATTTCCTTGCAGCAGCTCCAACTGGCAAGTCCCTCATCCTGTAGCGGTTAAGTACCTCTTTTCCTTGCCCAATCTCCAGTGTATTCCCATTATGATCTCGCTTGACCGTGACTCAAATGTCTGGCATGATTTTCCATTATTTTGAATTGATCACCAAGCTGCTGCATCAGCTTCATAATCTCCCACTCATCCTACGTCACAAGGATGAACAACAAAGATGAAAACAGGCCAATTATCAGAGTAAAATGCTTTCATTTAACTCCTGATGTTTCTGCACTCATACGTTTTGATCTTCTTTGTAGTGCTTGAACCCAAGCTCAGCCATGAAGGCATGTAAGCACAGGCAACACATTAGTGGTTCTTGTTTCAATCCATAGAGTGCCTTGTGAAGCAGGCACACCTTCTGCGGCAAGACAACCACCCCCGCTTCCATCTCCATGTAAACCTCATTGTCTAGGTCATCACTCAGGGGTGCTGTTGTCACATCCATTTGGTGCAACATGAAGTCAAATGATTATGGCAAGGAGAGGATGGTGCAAATGAAGGTGTCATTCACCACCGGTGTGAAAGTTCTGTATGATTTCTATTTTCTCCTAGGAGTACCCCTTTGCAACCAGCCTTACCTTGTACCATGCCACCTTCCCCTCCTTCTGGATCTTTTTCTTGAATATCCACTTGGAGCTGATGCTTTTCTCACCCTCTTGCCGATCAACCAGCTTTAAAATCTGTTATCATAATGAAATATGATTTCATTTTCTTCTTGATGCATCCCATTCAGAAACATCCTTCTGATGCCATGCCTACTTAATGGTTTGAGTCTCCGCGTGCACAAAGACAACCTGTAGAAACCTGGTCCACATGTTTTCTTTTGCTGCAACTCCGTCATGGAAGAGCTCTCACTGCCTGAATACTCCCCCTCCCTCAGGGATTGTGGAGAAGCAAGTTTTCTCCCCGTATTACCTTACAGTTCTACCACATCCGGTGCTTTAGAGTTTTCTTCCAAATTAGGTGGTCCCGGATCTGCCACTGTCCCACCCCTTACATTGTGCTTGCCGGTTGAAGCTTCTTTCTGGACTTCAACCTCATTCACATCTGCGGGTGTCTCCTCCTCAAATTTCATAATCGACTCTCAGCATTTTCTTTCTATTGGCTTCCCTTGTCACACATGACAATGTGAGTTTTCACAACATATAGCATACACGGGTAGATGAGCTGATATACCTTGCTGCCACTCTTGTACCCAACAAAGATACATCAACAAATCCATGGGTTCATCTTGCACAAAAATCTCATTCCTGTGAAATGCATGTAAATTGCAGCCAACTGTGTGCACGTGAATCATATCTTGACCCATGTGCATGATGGATATGAGAGTGCCAGAAAGTGACAAAAATAGGTTGCTCGATACAAATTATCAGGTCACAAAAGTGAATAGAGGATGTTTTCCTGGTTCTGTAGCACTTTACGGAACTCGATTCGGAGTCCGTTTGAGGGAGATATGGATTTCTAAGGTTTGCTGGCGATGGGTCCGGTTCAAGTGATGGCTCCTGCACTACCAGCACCAATGACGGCCACAATTATTGGCCAAGGAGGTTTGGAGCGGCCTTCAGGGTAGAAAGGCGGCAGGAGGACCTTCAAGTAGCTTCAAGGAAGGTCCCCACCAAGATTATCGGTTGTGCACATGGCAGGGATGGTAATTCTCTTGTTTGAGAGTGTGACTGCCGCTCATCCCGCTAGGCTAAGAGTGTGCTAGAGGGTGAGCTTTGACAGAGTGGATCTCAGTGCTCCCTTAGCCAAATGAGGCATATAAGGGCTTGTTAGAAAGCTGTGATGATGTAATTTCTCACTCAAGAGTCAATTCAGACATTCGCGTTCTCTGCAGACCTACATTCACTTCCGTAATTTCTGTCTGTGCAACCTGCAACTCCCTCTCACAAACAGTTGGTCCTGCCTAGGCGGCTCTTCGTGAGCCTGATCACCTCCCTGAGGGCTGCCAAGTTTCCATCAGTGGTATCAGAGCTAGAACAAGGCTTTGTCTCATCCTTGAGGCATTCCTTGCACCCTGTTGTGTGAGAGAGCCATTTGTGGGCTGAACGTTGCACTACCATGGCGACATCCGCTTCCGTGGTGGCTGGTGTCAACATCGCCAAGTTCGAAGGCAAGAACTTCTTCAACTGGAGCAACAACATGAAGATGGTGCTGATGGAGAAGGGTCTCTGGAGCCAGGTGGATGAGAAGGAGAAGGACTCAGAAGAAAGCTCCCTATCCCCTGTCGAGGCCCGTACCTACCGCGAGAAGCGTGACCGCGCCCTCGCAACCGTCTACCTCCACCTCGCTGAACGGCAGCAACTCCTCATCCGTTGCATCCTCACGCCAAAGGAGGTTTGGAAGAAGCTTGAGTCCACTTAAACTTCCAAGTCAATCCTTATGAATATGCAGCTGTGTCGTCGCTTTCACACTGTGAAGATGGATGAGTCCGGATCCATGATTGACTACATCAACATGGTGAAGTCTCTCTCTGACCAGCTCGCTTCGATTGAGGATCCTGTCAAGGAACGTGTGCTCATGCTAACCATCTTCTCTGGTCTTCCTAGAAAACCAGAGAAGATGCTGTGTTGTGTGGGATTCGGTGGACTCGGAAACCTTGGGTGGTTCTGAGCCCATAGTGTGTGGGTATCTGGTTTTTATTTTTTTATGTGGAGGCCAGATGGACCACTAGAGTCGGACGACTTCCTCAGGTCTCCTGCCGTACAAGGGCGATGTACAATCCCCGTTTCATTTAATGAGAATCCGTCTGTCTGTTTGTTTGTCTGTCTGTCTGTCTGTCTGTTTGTCTGTCTGTCTGTGTGTCTGTCTGTTTGTCTGTTTGTCTGTCTGTCTATTTGTCTGTCTGTCTGTCTGTTTGTCTGTCTGTCTATCTCCTTGTTTTTCTGTTTGTCTGTCTGTTTGTCTGTGTGTCTGATTTTTTTCTCTTTCTGTCTGTTTGTCTTCATGTCTGCCTATGTATATGTGTGTTTTTCTGTCTATCTATATGTGTCTTTGTCTCTCTGTCTGTCTGTCTGTCCGTATGTCTGTCTGTCTATCTGTCTAATTGTCTGTCTGTCCGTCCGTCTGACCGTATGTCTGTCTGTCTGTCTGTCTGTCTGTCTGTCTGTCTTTCTGTCTGTCTTTCAATCTGTCCGTCTGTCTGTCTGTCTGTCTATCTCTCTGTCTGTCTATCGGTCTGTTTGTCTGTCGGTCTGTGTGTCTGTCTGTCTCTTTGTCTGCTTTTGTTTCTCTCTATGTATGTCTGTCTTTCTTTCTGTCTTTTTGTCTGTCTGTCTGTCTGTCTGTCTGTTTGTCTGTCTGTCTTTCTGTCTGTCTATCTATCTTTCCGTCTGTTTGTATGTTTGTCTGTATGTATGTCTGTCTGTCTGTCTCTATCTGTCTGTTTGTCTATCTGTCTGTCTATTTGTCTCTCTGTCTGTCTGTCTTTCTGTCTATGTGTCTTTCTGTCTGTCTGTCCGTCTGTCTAGCATTCTGTCTGTCTGTCTGTCTGTCTTCTGTCTCTTTGTCTGCCTCTCTGTCTGTCATTCTATTTTTTCTGTCGGTCTGTCTGTCTGTCTCTCTGTCTGTTTGTCTGCCTGTCTGTCTGTCTGTCCATCTGACCGCCTGTCTGTCCGTCTGTCTGTCTGTTTGTCTGTCCATCTATTTATCTGTCTATCTGTCATTCTCTTTGTCTGTCCGTCAGTCTGTCTATCTGTCTGTCTATCTGTCTGTCTGTTTGTCTATCTGTTTATCTGTTTATCTGTTTGTCTGTCTGTTCGTCTGTCTTTCTGTTTGTTTGTCTGTTTGTGTGTCTTTCTTTTCGTTTCTCTGTCCGTCTGTCTGTCGGTCTGTCTGTCTATCCGTCTGTCTATTAATGTGTCTTTCTTTTCGTCTCTCTGTCTGTTTTTCTGTCTGTCTGTCTATTTTTCTGTTTGTTGTCTATCTGTCTGTCTGCCTGTTTGTCTGCCTGTCTGTCGGTCAGTCTTTTTGTCTTTCTGTTTATGTTGCTGTCTGTTTGTCTATTTGTATGTCTGTTTTTCTGTTTGTCTTTCCGTCTGCCTGTCTGTCCTTCTATTGGTCTGTATGTCTGTCTGTCTGTCTGCCTCTCGGTCTGTCTGTTTGTCTGTCTGTCTGTCGGTCTGTCTTTCTGTCTCTCTGTCCGTCTGTCTTTCCGTTTGTCTTTCCATCTTTCTGTCTGTGTTTGTTTGTCTGTCTGTCTGTTTGTATGTCTGTCTGTCTGTCTGTTTGTATGTCTATCTGTCTGTCTGTTTGTCTGTCTGTCTGTCTTTCTGTCTTTCTGTCTGTCTGTCTGTCTGTCGGTGTCAGAAACTGAACCCTGGGTGGAGGCAGTTCTTACGTGTCGTGACTGGCCTTCTACGTTCACGGCTACTTTTGTGCAGGTTCTGAGTCAGAGCGTGAGCTTTGTGGTCGCCTCATGCTATGTTTCTGGAAGTGGAAGATAGTTGTGAGATAATCACTTTTGCGAAGGGAATAACGCGATTTTGCATTAGTTTGTAGAAATGGACATGATCTGAACATCTGTAGGGCTAATCATGAGCTCTCCAACGCACGAAACCATGCACGATTCGGATAAGCTCCCGCTACGTTAGTCGAAGCGCAGCACCCCAAACCAGCTGCTGAGTTGACGGTGCGCACCAGGTCGCCCGCCGAAGCGCCCTCATATATCAAGGACCCATCAAAACGCCATTCTGGAGGCGCAGATGGCCCTAAACATAGTGGCGGTGCCCCTTACGCATTTGTGGTCTGTTTTGATGAGTTAATCATCGAGTTTTGTGATGGAGATTGATGTGGGTCGAAACCTGTTCGCGGACCTCAAGTCAGAATGTTGACCAAGTCCCCGAGTAACAAAACGTACTACTGAGTTTCGGACACGGAGCCAGAGATTTGGCTGTCCCTCAGTAACAAACTGCACTACTGGCATCTGGCGGATCATTCACCGGACGCCTCGGCAGCCCTTCTGGAGCAAAATCTCCAGATGGACTTTTGTTACTCGGTCAGGTGGATTATCCACCTCCACTCGAACCGCGGCCGACTCCCAGAGCCGCCGCGCACACCCCAACTTTGGAAGCTCATATCTCCCTCCTTGTCCGAATCAGGTGAAACAACTTCCACCAGATTCAACAACTCGTCAACTTTCGAGGGCAATCCTCCATTTTAGGATTCGAGCAATCCTCAAGTCGCCAGATCCATCGACGAGGAATTTCCTCTCTCTGGCGGCTCGATGGCGCCTCCCGGCGCCACACTTGGGCATGCAGAGGGGCAAATCTTCAACATTCTCCCCCTTGTACCTACCATGCCCACTGCTCTTGCCTTCTCTCACTCATCTTCAGCTGCGCCCTCCAGCCCATCATAGCTGGTCATCGCAAGTCCGTCCACGCTCAATGCGTGCCGGTCGATGGGTTGCGCTTTGGTCAAGCAATCCGCAAGCATGTTGTGCGTGCTGCAGTGCTGCAGAACCCCCTGCTCGTTTTCAACCATGTCCCGTGCGTAGTGATAATGCACGTCAATGTGCTTCGTCCTCCTGTGCTGCGTCGGGTTGTTGGTCAGCGAGATTGAACGGTGTTGTCCTCTTGCACCACGGTAGGCTCCTGCTGCGGCACGTCCAGCTCCTCCAGCAACCTGCGGAGCCACACCGCCTCCTTGACCGCCTCGGCCAGCGCGATATGCTCTGCTTCCACTGTGGAGGTGGCGACACAGTCTTGCTTCTTGCAGCACCCTGAGACCGCTGCACCAACGAGGAAGAACACGTAGCCAGATGTGGACTTCCGCTTGTCAACATCGCCAGCATAGTCTGCATCCGTGTAGAAGACCAGAGGCAACGGGTCCGCCCGTCCCTTGTCGTCGAACCTCAAGCGCGCATGCCGCGCCGCCTGTAGGTAGCGGAGGATGTGCTTGACCGCCTGCCTGTGTAGTGGCCCTGGATCGGCCACGTACCTGCCCACTTGGCCCACCGCGTAGGCCAGGTCCGGTCGAGTTGCCACCATGGTGTACATGAGGCTGCCCACCGTCGATTGGTATGGCACCCCTGCCATATCCTCCCGCTCTTCTTTTGTCTGCGGCGTCATTGCAGCACTTGGTTCACAGGTCGTGGAGACCGGACTGCAAACTGGTTTGCAGTCCTCCATGCCGTATCGCTTCAGTACCTTGGCCACGTATTTGGCCTGCCCCTGCTCAAGCGTGCGCACCCTCCGGTTCTGTGTGATGCTCACCCCGAGGTAGTACTCCAGCTCCCCCATGTCCGCCATCTGGAATCTGCTACTCAGCTGCTCTTTTAGGCGCTGTAGGCTCGGCAGATCTGTCGAGTACAAAATCAGGTCGTCCACGTAGAGTGCAACGATCTGATGGAGCTGTTTGTCGTGCCGCACGTACACGCTGTGATCCGATTCACAGCGCTTGAATCCAAGTTGTACCATGAAGCTGTCCATCTGTTGGTACCAGCATCTGGGCGATTGTTTTAGCCCGTACAATGACTTTTGCAGCTTGCACACCTTGCCCTCCGGCGCCTCCACCCCCTCTGGCACCTCCATGTAGATCTCTTTGTCTATGATACCGTTGAGGAAGGCCGTCTTTACGTCCATTTGGTGGAGCTCCATGTCCTTCGCTGCCGCCACGAAAGGATCGCCCGGATGCTTCTGAACTTGGCGACGGGAGCAAACGTCTCATCGTAGTGCTCCCCCTTACGCTATGCGTACCCTTTCGCCACCAGCCGCGCCTTGTACTTGTGAACTACACTTTCCTTTGTGAACTTGGTCTCGAAGACCCAATTTGAGCCGATGACCTTGGCATCTTTTGGCCTGTCAACTAGCTCCCACGTATCATTTTCCGTGATGGACGACAGCTCAGATTTGATGGCTACGTCCCATTGATCTCTTTCTTGCCACACAAGCACCTCTCGCACGGCAGTGGACTCCGTTGATGCAGTCAGCATGCACCGTGTCATGCCAATCCATCGACCGGTGCTATCGTCGAAGAGCTTTCCCGCTTTTCGCTGCCTCCCGCTGTGGCGCGGTAGTTTTGGTGGCGCATCGTCGCTCTGCTGCGATCCCTCCGACTCAGCACGCTCCGGTTCATCATGACCGGACGGCTCCTTGAGGATCTTTCCCGCTCCGGCAAAACATCGCCCGGACGGCCGGCACGTCCAGTGGTTTTTCCAGCAACGCCCGTTGCACACTCTGCCGGGAGTGCGCGCCTTGGCACCCTTGGTGCCTCATCCGCTGGATCCTTCTGGTGGATTTCCTCATCAGCTTGATCGTCATCAGAGTCCTCCATTTCGGCTACCACCGCTGGTGCACCTTCACGCTCTGA
>SZWC01001020.1:13507-31957 GCA_023375785.1 Penium margaritaceum
GCTGATGACTGCACCGACTGCAATGCAACGCTGGTGAAGTTCTGTTGCTGCTGCTGCTGCGGACGCTGACGATGTTGCGATTCGTGCCTTAGCCTGACGTTCGAGGCTCGATTGCCACTGACCCTGGTGCGGAAGTTGAGATGCGCTGCTGACAACGCGGCGAATCCCACGCTTTTTTCCTCGAGCCGATCTGACCACGAAGCTGCTGTTGTGCTGCTGTCCCCGACAATGTGTCAGTGCTGCCAGCAGAGTACCGCACAATCCGACAGGGCGCGATCACTCCTTCGGACTATCAGCTGAAAATCCCAGCTCTCGCCGAGCACTCGCCCTCGCAGCAAGATGCTGCTGCATCAATGCCAATGAAGAGGAAAATCCTATCCGCCGCGGAGGTCAAGCACGATGATTTCGAGGGAGGCGCGATATCTTACGGGCCGGAGGTCCTCGAGGAGGGTGGCCGGCCGGCAGTCTCGTTCGTCACTTCTTCTCCTGGTTGGTGCCTCTGGCGCCAAGCCGGCATCCGCGGAAAGTCAACTGCGCTTAGGCGTTGGCAGCGAACCTGCTGCCTCACCCACTGGGGAGGATCCGCAGCGCACGCCATTCCAGCAGCAAAGGGCATCAAAGTGCAGCAGAGTAAGTCGCACACGACGAGTTCATTTAGAGTCCGCTGGCATCTGCGTCCAGGCATCCACATTTGAGGCGCTAGGAAGACTGACAGAGTCCATAATTGCTTCAGCGAGTAGAAGCAACTGATGCCAGTAGCAGCAACTTACTACTTACAAGGTACTGCATCCACCGCTAGACGGCAGCTCTCAGGCGCCCCAATTTCTCCGTTTACGAAGCCATCGAATCGGACGGTCCGTGTGACCTACGCCTCTCCTTTGGATGGCTTCTACAAAGAACACAGGCGCCTCTCACACTTCACCGCTGAGTTTTCGTATAGGTAGTCACCTAACCGCGTCGGTTGTAACGAATGAGTACAAAAAGGGTGAGACTGGGAATCTTTGGAATCCGTCGTCTACGACGGATTCCAACGACTAAATACGAATCTGCCACTCACCTTCCTTCAAGAAATCTTTGGCATTCGTCGTTGAGACAATGATTAGACAAGTTTCTGGAAAAAAATTTCCCCACATTTCTCACACAAACTGCGCTCCAGTATTCGCTACAACTTGCAAATCCGTGGGAAAGTGAAGGTCTTCGGCCCTTCTGAGGCAGAGGCGTCACTGGACGCCATGGGGGGGCGAATAGGGCAGAGAACGATGGAGGCGGTCGTTGGATCTACGGGCGAACGACGAGGCCTCAAACAATGCGTTCAAAGATCGTTGAAGCATCCAGGACAATCATCCAACGACGCCCGTTGTGTGGGCAGGGGGGGGTTGCATGCCTCTTCACGCCCCATGGGTTTTCGAATTGCATGTGGGTGTTTGGGAGAAAATGCAATTTTAGCATGCATTTTAAAGCAGCACACAAAAATGGACGTTTATTTTACGAGCATACAGAAATGGCCAACCCGTCAAATAGCACACGAAAATGGCCGCTCGCTGTACGAGCACACAAAAATGGCCACCGCTTGAAGTAGCACGCAAAAATGGCCAACGCAAACATGGTTGTATGCAAAAAAAGTACGCAAAAATGGCCATCGCAAGCAGGTGATGCCACGTGAGCAGCTGGCCCTCGCAAACAAGGCATCTTGTGAGGGCCAGCTACTTACGTGGCATCACCTGCGCGTTGTGGCCATTTTTGTGTGCTTTTTCGCGTGTGGCCATTTTTGTGCTGGCCATTTTTGTGTGCTACTTCAAGCGGTGGCCATTTTTGTGTCTTCGTACAACGAGCGGCCATTTTTGTGTGCTATTTGATGGGGTGGCCATTTTTGTGTGCTCGTACAGCGACCGGCCATTTTTATGTGCTACTTTAAAAACCATGCTAAAATTGCATTTTTCTTGGGTGTTTGGCTTGGGCGTGATGGGCATGCTCGTCCTTCCAAAACAGCCTTACGCATGTTTCACCGGTTGGCCTCAGAAAAAAAAAGGGGTATAACACATCGACCCTAGACTGGCGTTAGGCATGTGCATGTTATCATCAATGCACTATCAGAATAGGTCCAAATTCGCACAAAAATCCCTGAAATTTCCCATTTAAACATGCAGACATTGATGGTCCAACAAAGCATCCCAACAATCCAGGCGCGACACTACCAACCACCGGCCCTAACGACATCCAGCCTCACCCTAAGCTTGGCCCACTGTGCCAAAACCGTGGTTGAGGGTCTCAGACCCTCTACCCATCCCGTCCGACAGCACAGAAGCTAGGGAAACGTTCAAGCCACGAGGAGAGCCGGCCTGAGCTACACTCATCCCACCTATGGTCCTGTCCAAAGTTTGATGAAGTTCATCCTTCATGTATAGTCCAAAGAAAGCTGCTAGATGAAGTTCATGTACTAAAGTTCGGTTCGTATTCATGAATTGTTTCTGCGCCTTCAAGTGCAATCATCACAATCTTCAACAACCTTCATTGAACAATGTCGGCGGTTCCGAGTTCTCAAATGACTGAACACCCTCCCACGCGCATGTGAAGGAATGAATGCGCTGTTTTAACGGCCGGAAAAAGTGACAATGTTATGTGTTGACACATGCACTTGCTTCCCACCAATGGAAGCCCAATTCAAACATGAGATGAATTCATCTAGTCGTACCAAAACTCGAACAAATTTCACCAAGTTTCATCGTAGCCAGTTTCTTTCGATTGGCCAGGTAACAAGCATGGATGAAGCATGGAAGGTTCATGAAGCGCGCAATGTTCCAACATCTATCTCCCGCCATCTGCAGAATTCGGAAGAATTTTGCGACGTCCATGACAGTTTTGGACACTTCACATGACTCTTCCATAGAGGGCACGTAGGAAATTCCCGTGCACGAATGAGCGAGAACATATATGAAGGATGAACTTCAGCAAACTCGAGGCATGGCTTAGGAATGGACTCACCTTGAATATCCACATAGGGAATTGAACTTTGGCACACAAATACCAATGTGATGCGGGCATTCGGACTTAGCGTCAAGAGGCGATAGCAAGCTCGGAAATGTTTAGTGCAATCATCTTAATGAAAATCGAATGACCTTCCGCATCGTTGGATGACTCTTCCTTGCCTGTGTTGTCACGGTTCGCTATGCCACTCAAACCTACGTTTTCCTTTTATCTATTATTCACTGTTACTATTTGATTTTTTTTTCATGTTTCAATCAAGCATGGTAGAGGTTTCTACAATGTGTTTTACACATCTCATTTATTGATGTTCATTACAAGAATAATGAGACTTGTAGTGACACATTTTAGGTCACGTTTGACTCGGTTTTGGTTTTCAAACAAGTCAGCCAGCCTGGAACAATGGTATCATGATCATGACAGCATGTCTTAACCTTCACTTTTATTATTCAGGTTCAAAGAATATCATGTTACATTCTCCCCTTCTCGCTATAAACCGCCCTCAGATCTTTTTTACTTTTGTGATGGAGTTAGATACATCCTTGCATCATTATGGTGATAGGGGAGGAATATGATGCTATTTGAACATGATGTTCAAATAACATCATGACTTGGCATAATAAGGTCTACAGGTAGTTGCCTGGGGCTCCAACGTGAGACCAAATGTTTTGAGTTGCTACACCTCTGAGGCTATAGCAACTCTCCAACAACTTAAAGACTGTGCCCCACAGTTCGTGCATTCGTCGTAGGATGCCACTAGATAACATAAGTGAACGTTGGAAAACATTAAAGTATGAATTTTTCTGATGATGTCATCCCACTCAAGTGAGTTCCTTGGGGCTCCCATGTGATAGTGAATGTCGAACCATAACCTCTGATTTACCAACAATTTTATGGTGAAAATACCGACTACCCCTTGTTTTGTCACTCGTGACCCGCATATGCCCCAACCTTGGAACAATAAGCCCCATTTGCCCTTACCGCGGAATAACAAGCCCCGTTCAACCCTGCCTCTGAAAGTAAGCCCCATCCGCCTCTGTCCGACAAGAAGAATGCTCCATCCACCCACCATTTCACACCATGATCAAACAACCACAAATTTCGTTGCATGAGCATGGAAAATTGGGACATGTGGTGGTAGATCGTGGCCCTCTATCATGGTCGTCACAATGGAGGGTCGTGGTACGATTGAGGGGTAAGGGTGGGAGTCGCACACAAAAAATGTGAGCCAACATCTATTGGTCGACACTTTGTCAAAAGCCGCTACGGCCCCTCCTCCCCCTCCCTTTCAGCACACATACTCTCCTACCAATCAAGGCCTTCATGATTTAAAGCTGTGATGGAACGGGTGGCAAGAAGATTAGAAGATGGGGGGGAGGGTTCTTGGAGTGCCGGCGACTCCAGTCGATGGGTGTCGGCCAGAATCCTGGGTGCTCCAAGAATGGAGACTAAAGAACTCCCCGTTTGTTCTTCTTTTCATATTTTTCAACCTTTTACCAACCCTTGGCATACAAATCGTACACAACTGCACTCCCTTTATTAAAACGGAGGTTTAGGATTCTATCTATACATGAGCACCTTTTGGGCCTTGTTGTAACAAGGTCCACCAGGTTTGCTTTCAATGCAGGGGGAGTCTTGGACCCTCCATGAAAATTCCTCGTAAACCACCTTCGTAAAATCACCAAACCCTCTACAAATGGTTTGTGCTTGTTGGGGCAAATTACCAGCATGTCGATGTCGCATGGAATGCGACGTCGACATGCTATCTTCAGACAAATAGGAAGGTTTCCTCTTGATTTTTGAATTCATAGATAAAGTTTTTAGAACTAGTTAACTCTTGAATCATTCAAGTTATAACTTCAATCATTCAATAACCCAAACAAAGGATTAAATTCAATGCCCTGTCACACATTCTCATAAGAATACATAGCCTTTGTTCGTACATGTGGACAAGAATCTTCACACAAAAGTGGCATTCATCTACAAAGCTTGGAAAACATGAGCATCGTTGATGAACATGAAACAACATGTTATTCACAAGACCTTAAACATGACTTCATTCAAGGGTATCGAAATCCACCTTCCATTAAATTGGATATTCTAAACAACGCATGCACAGAAAACCTGGTTGAAGTTAAGAATCTCATAATTCAATGAATTTCAATTGTTGGATTCAGAAACCATGGATTGTATGACTGAAAGTTTAATTTGTGCAAAAGGGGAAAATGAAGCTTCTTATTCTGAGGTAGAGGGGGGTCGGGCTTATTGTTTTATGGAAGGGACAAATGAAGCCTAATGTTCCAAGAAAAGGGGAATCAAGCCTATTCTCCGTGACGAGGGGAATCTGGCCATTTGGCCATTCTGTAACAAGGGAACCCATAATGTGCCTCAGATTTTCTAGGAGCTAGTGTGAGAGGAGCCATACATTTAAAAAATGATTGAATACACACAAATGGAGGTAGAGCAAGAGCTACTCGCCTTTTTGTGCACCTCGTCAAACCGACTGAGGCGTAGGTGAGTTTGACTTCGCAGATGTACAACCCCTAAAATTAACCCCGATATTGTCGTAAAACAATCAAACAAGAAAAACTGGGTATTAGATGTTTCAAGTGAACGGTGGATGCATTAAAGAAGTAAAAACATCGGGAGGTCTCCATTTCATACAAACTACATCATCCAATTGAACACAAAAGATTTCATTTCAAGAGCTTTGACACCAATTTAACTCCTTCACATTCACTCGGTTAGTATAGATGAAGAGATTGGTGTCTATCGTTCTGGCTTAATGAGTTGGAACAGCGTGGGACCAGTGAAAACATACATTCAAGGCCATCTAGATTCTCATAATCATGAAATCTATGATTTAGATGCAAATCTAAATCACTTGACAAACGGTAATCAAGTGATTTAGATCACTTAACCGTTTGTCAAGTGATATAGACAATTGGTTGATACTAATTTAAACATGCATTATTTATGGAGTGTGAATCGCTAGGATTTAACTTCAATTGCCTTGTCAAATTCAATGAAACTTCTAGGTCATGTCCACCGTCAATCACAAAGTCAATAATAGTTGTCTTATCAAAAGAATGGAAACATGCTTAGTCAACAACTCAACATTGGAGGAAGTACCCATGGGAATATCAACTAGGACGCATCAACGTGGTCGACCCACTTAGTTGAGAGCCTCTAGAAATCAAAGCAAGCATCGAGGTCAGTGAGTGTTTGATTTCTATCGTGACGTCAACGGTGCAAACACCAGACCCCCTGCACCTTTGCGGCAACCACCTCGAGCGATTATTTACTACAATAGTTCTATAAACATGATTCGGATGGGGATTTGTGTGGGTTATTGATTTCAAGACTCTTGAAATCTGGACAAGTAGTGATTTTTGGAGGCCACGGGAATCTTCTACCATGGAGAACAAGTTGTGCCAAACTCGGTAGGCCTTTGAACAAAGATTACCCCCCTAGTCCATGAACCGCCGGTCGTAAGTCATATGGGACCTCAAAAGACTGAACAAGGTATCTCGAATCACTATTGGTGGCCAGGATGGTGTCTTGATGTCCTTAAGTGTTGCATGACATGCGAACCATGTCTTTGAAACAAGGCTAGTAACGAAAATCCAGTTGGACTCCTCCACCAACTTCCCATCCCTGGAACTCCATGGAAGCGTGTCGGTATAGTCTGTGTTCATGGTCTTTTGGACACGGCCAGTGGGCAAGATGCAATACTAGTGGGCGTATATCTTCTAACAAAGATGATACACTTCATGACCATAGCCACTGATGTGAACGTAGATTATACTACTTGTATGTTCTTTTCGGGTGTCGTGAAATACCACAGCTTACCGTTGTGCATCATCTCTGATTGATATAGAAAACTTGCTCGTAAGTTCTCGCAAAACATGTACAAATAATTTTGCAATGAGTCACAAATTTCAACAACGTTTCACCCCCAAAATGATAGAAAAACAAAGTATGTGAATCGTACTCAAGAGCAAATGCTTCGCATGTACGTGGACCTTACAATGAATGAATGGGAAAAAATCCTAGAACGAGTAAAGTTTGCGATGAATTATTTGGTGAACAAGTCTACACAGTTCACACCGTTTGTGTTTAATAGTCGTCGACATCTAGTGGTGCCCTCTTCATTGCTGAAGAGTGGGAGTACAGGAGGGCATGTTCCTTTTGCGGAAGCCTTTTGCCAAGCGCATAAACTCCTTGTTTCAGGAGGGGAAGGACCACCTCCAAGCGGCTCAACGATGACAAAAGACACGTGTGGATAAAGGTCGCCATGAGGTCTCGTTTGACATCAGCATCAACGTGTTGCTTAGCACGAAGAACCTTGGCTGAAATTGGCACGGTTGCAAAAACATCTACTGAAGTACATTGGGTCGTTTCCCGTCGTTGCACGCACCAGGCCAGTGGCATACCGATTGCTTCTTCCATTGAGGATGAAGATACAAGACGTGTTTGGTGTGAGCCTATTCGCTCCGTACATGGAACGGAGAACCGTTCAGCCACCACAGGCACTCCTTGATGCCGACGGCCAATACGAGATTCTTTGCCTACTTCAACACTAGGAGCGTACACTCCGGATTCGGGTTATTAGGGAAGACCTTGCTCGTTGGGCTTGTTGTCGACTTGAAGATAACTCAAGGGAGAATGAATCTCCGTTGCCCACGGGGGTGGTCAAAATGTACAATAGCAACTTGGAAATTCACAAAAATCAACACATGGCAATAGGCACCACCTGAACGTGGTACTAGTGAACAACATTCATGTTGGCTGACATTCACAGACAATGACCAAGGTAGGTTGTGGACGCCTAACATGGTTGTCCCGTGGACTCTCCAACCTAAAAGGGGGTGTTAATATTTTGTCTATGCACTGCCTCATTGAATCATAATGTGACCTCTAGGGTGGTGTACATACTCATGAAGGCTGTTGAAAATTTACACCTCCGCACGCCCAAGTGTGGCACCGGGAGGTGCCGTTGAGCTGCTTCAGAGTTGGAAATCCTCATAGTTGGATCTAGTAGCTTGAGGATTGCTCCAATACTAAAGAAGATGATTGTATCCGCAAATTGAAGAGTAGCCAGATCCGGTGGAAGCTGTTTCACTGGAATCCAACAAGTAACGAAGGAGATATGAGCTTCCGCGACTCGCCTATTGGTGAACAATCGTCCAAACAGGGTAAAAAAATGTCCATTTGGGGATTTGGCTCTGAAATTCCCAGGCGTCTAGTCGATGGTATCCACCGGGTCTAGTATTGCAGGTTGTTATTGAGGGACTTAGCCAAAATCCAGGCTCGGCGTCCAAAACTCAAAAGTACATTTTTTACTCGGGGACTTGGTCAAAACTCTGACTACAGGTCCACAGAGAGGTTCAAAGCTTGTCACGCCCCATCACCAAACTCGATCCAGAAGTGGGAGAGGTGCGTCAAAACGGTGCAGGGGGCCTACGCATCACATGCAATGGGACTTGCGCCTTGGGAAAGGCGCTTCGCAAGTGAAGAAAGGCGCCATGGCTTGTGCGCACCATGGAGGCGTTAGGCATTTGTGTGGTGGGTGAGACCTGTTCTTTGGCAAGCATGACTTGGACTACGCTTAGGCAAATCGCACACGCTTTGGTGCGTTGGAGAGCTCATGAGTAGACTCATAGATTTTTAGATCATTTCCATGTATAAAACCTAACGCCAGATGCCATTATTCCGTTTGCAATCTGACTGTCTTTCAATTCCTGATCACAAAGTGTGAGGCGACAAGAAAGCTCACGCTCAGTCTCAGATTCGCCAAAAACAAAAGACGTGAACCACTAGAGAAGATCACATCAATGTCAGGATTTCACCGTGCAAATTTCCTGACACAGGCGATCAATTAGATGGACGAAAATATCGACGGTACGCTGTTCGGTGGAGTGGATGTGTCACCGTGAAGCATGTGGTTCTCCTCCTCTTTGTGCTTCAGACACTACACCCTCATACAATCAGCTCCATTGATGTTATAAACAGTCATAGGTAGCTTTCAGGCTGACTATGGCTTGCGCCCGAGTTTGGGTGTTTGTACCTCCACGTAGCCATTTTTCTTGTTGATTCTGATGACACGATTGCGTTTGTGGTGTGGGTATATTGGTATGGCCCATTTCTAGGCAAAACGGAAAACGCCCAGGTTTTGGGCCGTCTGGTGTCTAGCAGGATTCACGTAAGAGATTATGCTAGACAAGATTATTTGTGGGTTTTTCTCCATGGCTGATTTTCTAAGTGAGAAGCCTCACAAAGCAGAAGCAAGGCAAGAATTGAGAGGAGTCTCAGTTAGTTTCTCATTCTGCATTCCTAATCAGTCATTGCTCTATTCAAGCTGTAGTTGTGACACGAACTCTGGCGTGTGCATTTTTTAGTAACAAACCAGAGATCTCATACTAAAACTCTAGTGCTATAGACTAAGGGAATAGCAGAGGCACTTTTGCTTTGCCTTGGCGATAGCGGCAAGGAACAAGCATGAGTTATAGCACACTGCATCAACAACGCTACAACTCCAACTTGCGCACCACATAGTTTCCTTGCCAGGAGGCACCATCTTAACTCGCCACCAGTGAACAACATTCTTACAGGGTGACATTCATGGAAAACGACCATGGGAGGTTTTGGACGCCCAACATGGATGCAACGTGGACACTCTAGCTGTGTTGAACGATAAGCTAAAACTTAGGTCCAAGTATCATGCACGTGTTCATGTCTAGCTTGTGATTCAATTTATTAATTTTCTTTGACAAGATTGATGAATCACTCTTACTTGTTGGTCATGAACATGGATTGTTCATAGTAAGTGGGGATGAATGTAGTAGGAGGGCGAGTTCCGCCCTCCAACCTCGCGATAGCAAGGAAATTGCTACAAGCCACCCCTTGTTATTACGAAGGTTGTCGAGTGGCAAGCGGGTGGCTGGGCACCGGCCAACCACCCGCTTACCTCCGGCCTACCGGTGGCTGGCCGGCTGGGTGGCTGGCAGCCGGTCAAGTGACCGACTGGCCAGCCTCTGTCGAGACACCAGCCGTCGATCAAGTTGGTGCCTTGATCCACGGCCTTGAGGCCGGAAGGCCTTGAGGGCAAAGGCACATGGCCTTGAGGGCAAAGGCCTGTGGCCTTGAGCCCTCACCCTCGCCCTCTCCTCCTCACCTCCTAGAATGATTGAGGCAAGGAAGGAGTGAAAGAGTGATGGAGTGAGGTACGATAGAAGTGTTATTGTGCCAGGGAAAAATGACCAGACGTGCCTCTCATGCGACAACTTCGTACCAATGTGTCAAAAACAAAACTCGAGATTTTTTTGTATGACAATTGAGTTTTGTTTACGGAAAACTCATGAGTTCAAAAACATAACCCCCTCGTTTGGGCCCCAAACGAGGGGCACGATAAAAACTAGAATGGACCTTTTGAGACTCAAAACATTCGAGTCTCCCTACATGGGTAATTGATGACGAATGCCCCAAGAGTGACATGGATGGGAAAGCCCCTCGAGCATGCTCTAGACACCATTATGCAAACTCTGACGACGACCTAAGTGCAGGAGCTAGAGGCATGACCCGTTGCATAGATGAGGCTCAGAAAATTACACCAAAAAATGTATGGATGGATGAGCTGAACTTTGAGCTTGTGCTTTTAAGTATGAGAGCCGTAGCATAGCAGACGCATCAGTAACAGTGGCGTATAGGTTCCTGTCTACGCTAGCAATCCTACCATACGTGCCAGTGTAAGGGAAACGCTGCCAATTTTTTTTTGCAACAGTAACCTGCCATGTGGCAACACCAGATTTTTTACCATGGCCGCTAAGCCATGGGAAATGCTGCTGGATGTTTTCCGGTAGCTCTGACCCCCACGAGTGACGTAGGGAGGTGAGTGGCCATAATAGCAAAAATCAGGCAATGTGCTAGTGACGTCAACAAGTACAGTGAGTGACCCGTATGAGCAGCCACAGTAGCAGTAGCCAAGTAATGGCCGTGGCAGTTGCGACAGCAACCTTAGCGACAGCAACAGTAGTAAGAGCAAGTAAAGCAGCGGCCGCAAAAATGACGGTAGCAATAGCAAACGTAGCAACTATCGCTATAGCAGCCGTACTGGAAACAACCGTGGCAACTTTATTGATGGAAGCAGCTGTAGCGGCAGTAGCCACAATAGTAGCAATTGCGGCTACAATTGTGCAACAACAGCCACTACTCTAATTTTAGCATTAGCTATTGTAGTACCGACATTCGTAGCACTGGTGGACGCAGCAGCCACTGTACAGCGGTGGTGCCATCCCCGCCACCGCCGTTGAGCCCACACCTAGTGCTGCCTACGGTTTAGCTCAAAAGCCGCGGGCTGAGAAAAAATACAAGAAACAAGATAAAAAACAAAAAACAAGAAAAACATAAAAACAAACATACAACCCGTAACTTCCATCAATGTAGTAACCATAGCAATAGCAATGGTAGTAGTTGTAGTGGAAGTGGCAGTAGCGACAGCAGAAGCAACGGTTATAGCGGCATCAGTAGTTACGGTAGCATGAGCAGTAGTAGTGGTAGTGGCAAAAGTCATAGCAAGAGTAGCGGCAGTGGCAACACCAATGATTTTCACTGCCGCCACAATAGTGGTAGTAACAATGGTCGTGGCACCGATTGTAGTGATAGTAGTTACAACAAGCACCATTACAACAATAGTAGGTAGCAACGGTAGTGACAACATTAGCGTTAGCGACAATAGCAGCAGTAGCGGTAGCCGCAAGAGGATCACTAAGAGTAGTAGTAGCAGCGACAATTTCCATCCATGACAATGCCACCGACGCGTAAGATAATTGTGTTACCCCCTCCCTCCTACTACAGACCCCATAGCGGATCTACAACGCCAGGACGATCAGCTTCGCGAGATGCTTGTGGTAACATCACTCACTAGAGTGTCCTTTTAGGATAACCTGGTCCCTCTCTTATTATAGGAGCGCAGAAAACAGCAAGGCAACAGGTGTAGCAGCAGCAAGAGATGGTCACTAGTTTCCTAAGAATTGGTGTGGCTCCTTTGGGAGCAAGGACTTGGAGTCCCCTTCATCAGTACTCGCTTGAGATGAACAGGTTCCGTCCTACTAATTTCTCCATTGCATGTGGGCATAGTGGGAGGGTTTGTGGTCATACTACACTCTCCCGCACGATGACGCCGTCCCCGAGTAGGCGTTTGAGGCAGGTCGTAGAGGCGACGCAATCATCCTCATAGCACTGGATGCTAAACAAACTACCCATGAGCCATTCCTTGGTGACACCTCTAAAAACACCACTCCTGACCCTCACTGAGCTTGGGACACGCTAGTACGACCGTATTGTGCCTCGAGCCACGCAGACATCAGCCACCTCCTGAAGGAGTTCAACTCCTTTCACAAGAGGGAGTCCAAGTCCTTCACTGGCTACTGGCATTGCATACAGGACATCCTTCGATGGCTCAAGAAAGACGTGCCTCGCTTGCATATAGCCCTCCTCACCATCGAGAATAAAGCCATTCCTACTTTTGTTGACATCTTTGGCCCCTACGACCTCCCCATACTCAAGGTGCTGGCGGCCCACTGTACTCCCTCTTCAAGTAGCACCAAGGGCAAGGGAAAGAAGAGTGGGGAGGATAAGGATGAAGGGCAGTAGTCTTCCTCAAGTGGCTCTACCTTGACATGCCACACCTCTGGCCACACGGGGTAGAGATGGTACGCGTAGCCCATCCCCACTGACAAGGCCCACGTTGTCGCCGCCATGCGCCGTGAGCATGAGTGCCGCCTTGGTACCTCTGCTGCTACCACAAGCACTCCTTTTTCTCCTGGCAACACTGTGGCCATCACCTACTCCAAAATATTCCCTTTCTCGTCAGATCCCGCTCGTTAGCCCCGACCACAGCTCCCGTCGTCTCTTCTCCATTAGCAGTTGCAATAATAACAGTATGCTCCACAGCAGACACAACCGTATGCACCACCACTACAACAATATTAGTGGGATCCATCGCATCCGTTTTACTACCCCCAGCCTCCGTCTGAGTGGAGCTCGTATTTCTCTTTTGGAGTTGCAACCTCGCAGTCTGTGGCACCCGTCGACTCTGTCGTCCGGATCCGCTAGATGCACAGCTTCATCACTATTCGGCTTGGAATTACACCGCCTCCCTGGGGAAGTATGACCTGCCTGACTGCTAGCGAAGAGATCTCCCAAAACTAGATAGAGACCTACCTCTGAGGTGATCTTGTTGCTATTCGGAGCTGACTTTGGATGATGTCGCATGAATGGCATGATTTCTTTGTGTTGGTCCCATCTTCCCAACATGCGACCTCCGTCTCCCCTCCCGCGTCTTGTTTTGTTGCTCATCGCAATGTCCCTGTCTCGGTCCGCGAAATTGATGGCACTTGGATCATTGACTCCCGTGCCACACATCACATGACGTCTCATCGACAAGCGTTCAGTATGCTCGGTCCTATTGGCAATGTTCATAGTGTCAAGAAGGGGTCAGGGAAGATCTTGCCGATCCGCATTGTTGGCGTTGTTTCCATTCGTGGTGCGTTCGGTGATGTCTTCGTGACCAATGTGTTGTTTATTCCCCTCTTGAACTCAACCCCTTGTCTGTCCCGGTTCTCAATTTCATGTGCATGGACTTTTGACATTCCTTTGGCGTTGGCACTGTCTCACTCTGCCGGTACAGTCAGGTCATGTTCCGTGCTAACTGTTATGAGAGCCTCTGACATGTCCGACATCTTCCTTCATCCGTCTCCCCTCCCTCGTCTGATACTATCCACGTGTTTGTCACTAGTGTTCTTTCCCCCGAACAGACCCACGTTCTCCACCGTCGCCTGTGCCGCGTACACTCTGATGGTGTCGATAGCATGCTCCGCACCCAAACCCCGCTTGGACTTGATCCTTCCACCTTCCAGGGGCCTTGCAGCTTCCAGTGCATCCACTCCGTCCAGGGCAAGATGCATCAATCCTGTATGCATAAAATCTGGTAAGTACATGCTAACCCTCATGGATGACTAGTAGTGTTATTGTTGGGTTATCTGTCTCCACCTGAAGATCAATGTGGCCTCTGCCATCCATGTCTTGCACCTCGCGGCCAATCGCGAGTGCGAGTGCACCCTCTGCCACTTTCAGTTTGACTGCGGTGGAAAGTACACGGAAGACTTGTCTATGTATCTCGCTCGTCATGGGGTTCGTCATGAAACATCTATCCCTTAGACACCGCAGCATAATGGTGTCTCTGTGAGTTGAAACCGCACCATGGTCGATGCCATCCGCACCATGCATGTCAAATCCGATCTATGTGAAGGCTTCTTTTTTTAAGCCATGTGCTCCATGTTCTGGGTGTGGAACCACATTCCCCATGGTCCCCTTCCCCACCAGGCCACGCTGTAGGTGTTATGGTGAGGTGATTAGGCCGATCTAAGGCCTCCTCGTGCCTTGGGGTGTGTCGCTAGCGTCTGGCTTGCCTAGGACTAGCGCGATGGCAAACTTGCCCCTCGCGGCTGTTTATCCCGGTGCATATGTTTTCTCCTTTGGTGTGGTCGTGAATGTGCAAGGCATGCTGGCTGAGAGAGTGGAGGTGACACACCATGAACGCAATCTTCTGACGTGATACTCATCGCCTTGAGACCTTGGGCCTTAGTGTGGTCACCTCCGCCCTGGCCACATAGCCTGATGTAGTCCAAATAGATTGGAGGTTGAACCCTTCATTTATTGCTTACCATCTTAAGACACCTAGATTAGTCCATCTGTTGGATGTTTCATGGACCAATATAGGTTTGCTGACTGGATTTTGTCTCAGAATCCAATTTGGGGTCGTTTGAGTTTAGAATCCCTCTTTCGAGGGACAGGTGGGACTCGGCTAGCGAGTCTTACCCGTAAGATCTCGATAGGTTCTTACTAGCCTAACTACTAGGCCACAATGAAATCATAAGGCTAGTGTACTCTAACGCTGTCCGAAAGACATGGTATTGGCCCCAACCTATTCGTTTTTCTCTTTTCATGATATCAAAGCACTTGGGCGGTCTTGAAGGCGGCTCGACGCTACTGTTCACGCCAAAAAGGGGGGCGGACCATGAGCGTGATCGGCCAAAGAGGGGCAAGGAGGTCTCCGCCGCTGCCGCCACGGCATCTCGGGCTCGTGGCAGTCCTAGGGCGTCTCCTTCAAGGTGCGTAGGCCGTCGCCTAGGCCAGGGAAACGTCGCGATGGGATCTGTGGGAATAAACAGCATCACCTCTCCATACCCGCCTCAAGAACCACCCAAACAGTAGGTGTTACCCAAGCTAGGCCTGAGCAAGGACAGGGAAGGGTGTGGGATTGCCTGTGGGGTCCCAGACGCAGCCTAAGGCGCAATCCCAGAGCAAACGGCTCTCATCCAAAAACTGGGCCCAAAGAGGGCTCGGCGGATTGCTACTGAAGCTTTGTTGGCCCTCCACTACACTACAGACAGACACACCCACTCTCTCCTGGTTCCCATGGAGCAGAGGATAGGCAGGGTGAGAAAGAACCCTGGGCGGGGCAAGGATGAGCGAAGTAGAGGACGGCCACATCGGTGAAGTGCCGGCCGACATCGGCGATTCACTGTCAGTCACCTAACGGCGACCGCCATGGCCCAACTGGGGCTAGGGCACAAGGATCTGTCCCCTCCACCACTCAGAAACAGAGATTTCATTGCCTAGAAGGGTCTCTTCTTGGATTGGGCTACAGAGCACAACCTTGAAGCATGCTACTTTCCCCTGGACTCAGAAACTACAGAGTCGCACATCTTGCTGCGTGCTTTTGATACATTTCGTCGGGCTCTTCTCCACTCTCAGTCATATCCACTACGCGACTACCGCTTTGGGGGCAAGGGTGCAGATCCAGTCGACCCTCGCACTGGAGATACCCGACCCTACAAGGCTTGGAAGCACCTCGCAACTCGTCAAGAGGAGCAAGGCATGACACTAGTCTTGACCCTGTGTGACAAGCTTCGCCATCTGTTTCCAAACCCCAGGAGCCCCTGTTGTAGAATATTCGGATGAGGCAATGAACATTCGGCACCGTCTCCTGGGTCTTGGCGCTGCTTGCTCCATCTTTGAATGGCTGGATGTTAGATTGCTGCATCTGGGAGAGTAGTACAGCTGCAAAACTGAGTTTGAGACATGAGGTCTTCCATCGCTACCTAGTGGAGGAGATCGAGAAGATTGATCTCTCTGTCATCTTCGCTCAGCTGCAAAACTACAAGGAAATCCTCAAAGGTGACGCCCGCGATACAGTAGGCACATCCTCAACCGTATACACGCACAAGGGCACCTCAGCGAGTGCAACTGCTGTTGCGGCACACTTGACATTTACAAAGCCGGGAGTACTGATGCGGGAGGGCGAGGCAACTCAGGTGGTGGTGGTAGCGACCGTGGGCACGGTAGCGGAGGAAAAAGGTGCTGCTTCCACAACCATGCGGGGCACTTTTTGGCACTGATGCCCCACATTGGAGCGACAGATGATGGAAAGGCAAAAATAGCAGCCTCCGCAGCAGCGGTAGTGGCAGCAGCCACAACCGCTGCAACGTCAGTGGCAAGTGGCAGCACATGTTGAAGTCACACTACCTAGCGGCCAGTTGGGCCGCGCGAAACCTGTTGGGACCCAACATGTCTATCCAACCTTCAGGGCCTTTTGGTGGTGCTACCTTTGGATCGCCACAGCAGCAACTGCCGCTACCCACGCCCGTCATTGGACCACATGCGCACCAGAATCTCTAGTACGTGTCGCAGATGTGTACGGGGTGTCGCGCTCGTATTCACTTTCAAAATTCGAACCGACCTAGTTCCTGACTTACCGGAGACGCAAACCTGGCTGCGGCGGTTGAAATTTTAACCTGAAATGAACAAATGGACGGTTTGGATGACGCCCGTATGATCCACACCGTTGTCTCTTGAGAAATAATCGAAATCTTTGTTTTTGCGTTAATGGCCTCGCTAGCCTTGCCATACTGACGATGGTTTGAAATAAAGATCTGATTTGTCTTGCATGATCGAAGGTAACAATCATGTGTCAAATAAATGTGAGAAACATTGTTTTCCACAATTCACATGTCGTTCGTGAGGGCTAACGAGCGCCGTTAGGGCGGCGTACACCGTGAGGCTTTCACGTCTGGTGGGATAAATATAATGAAAATATGGATCGGCAGATGAAACGGGAAACCATTGGTGGTTGTCACATATTTCAGTAGTTGTTTTTCTGAACAGGAGCTTCTGGGGTGTACCTGTCCTCTACGTTGCCGAATGTCGTGACCGCTGGTCAGGTCGTCGCCTCGGACCTGAAATTGTTTTTAATCTGCGCTTCCGTTCAAGACCCATGTAACCGCGCAAAAACCTTCTGCTTTGGTTATTGCGGATGGAGTAGAGGATGCATGTACTTGCGTTTGAGTGCATGTGGCTCGGAATGCGCTGCGCTCCAGTAATGTTCCAGCAGATTGAAATAAACTGAAATGAACTGATTGTGGCGTTCATTCCCTCACATCTGGCTCTCTTATTTCCGCAGGTTGTAAGAGTTTGCGGTGTCAACATACCTTACGGATCATCTCGTTTTGGAAAAAAAGAGAATGTTGAATAATTTCCCGAGCTCTTGATGACGTGAGCCTGGCTCCCAACCACACACTTCATCAATCGGGATGAGACTGGGGGGGGGTGGGGGCATCGGCACCTGTAGTCGCATTCGCGGAAAACATTATTATTTATCCCGCGCGCTCGAGCCTTGGGGGTGCCTTGAAGCCCGTGACGTGGCTCCCACGTCACACACAGACCCAGCCAGAAAAATAGTAAATCCAGGATCAAGCCTGCGACCAGCCTTGTTCACCGCGATGTCGCTGCTCTGATCCACCCAGTACCGCCATTCCCTTCGGACCATGGTCGTTTGACACCAGGGCCAATCGACAGCAGCAGCCGGCGGCACTGCGGATCTGCAGCAGCGGCTTCTTCGTTGGCCCCTGCTGACTTCGCCCTGCCTCGGAAGCTCAGGGTGCCGGGCAACCCGTGCCAAGCAGGCCAGCTCAGGCAAAGAAGTTCGGCGATCCGCCATGGCTAGACGGTCAGGCGCTCGCCTCCTCTGCTCCGCCTTCACCCGCCTCGCCTTGACCGGCGAGGCCCAACCGGCCCTTGGATCGGCTGCCACCGGCGCCGCTGCTGGTGCTGCTGGCGCTGGCTGCCCCGGTTTCTCCCGCGGGTTCGCGGCAGAGGCTCTGAAGAAGACGGTGCTTTACGACTTCCACGTGGAGCATGGCGCGAAGATGGTGCCGTTCGCGGGCTACTCCATGCCCATCCAGTACAAGGACTCCATCGTCGACTCCACCATAAACTGCCGCACCAACGGCAGCCTCTTCGACGTCAGCCACATGTGCGGCCTCAGCCTCAAGGTGGGACGCCGATCTGAGCATTCGTTATGATAAGCAGGTAGCAAGCACACATGCCAGAGAAAGCGCGCGGCCA